>APFE031158335.1:165350-236930 GCA_000404065.3 Pinus taeda | reverse complement strand
AGCTCATAGCTCATCTTATCATCCTCCAGATCTGATGGGGCAAAACTGAGAATAGTAAACAAATGTTTTGAAGGATATCTTCGTTGATTTGTATCTGATAATGGACACACATGGTCAAATGTGCCTTCTGGCTGAATGGTGGTATAACACTTCCTTCCATACAACAACAAAAATGACCCCATTTATGGCACTTTATGGGTATCAGCCACCATCCAACACATCATATTTAAGAGAAAATTCTAAGGGTCAAGCAGTGGAACATCACATCGAACATCAACAACAAGTCCTCCAACTCTTAAAGGATAACCTCGTGTTGGCACAGAATAGAATGAAACAACAGGCAGATCAACATCGCAGCGAAAGAAGTTGTGTTGTAGGTGATTGGGTATTTCTACGGCTACAACCATATAAGAAAATGTCCCTCAAGCAAGCTAAGAAGGATAATAAATTATCACCAAAGTATTATGGTCCGTACAAGGTGTTGCAAAAGATTGGTACTATGGCATACAAATTGGAGCTTCCTACAGCTTGTCGATTGCACCCAATTTTCCATGTTTCATGTTTAAAGAAGGTTATAGGCGACAAGCTCCCAGTTCAAACAATATTGCCAGAACTTGACGAGGAAGGAAAAATTATATTGGAACCGGAAGCAGTCATAGAAACAAGATCTCGACAGCTATGAAATCGATTAATATCGAAGTATCTTATCAAGTGGAAGAACTTATCTGCGGAAAAATCCACATGGGAGGATGAGAATTTTATACAGAAGTATCCAGAACTACTCAAGCATTAAGGACAACACTTTTTTTGAAGGAGAGGGGCATGTTGGGTCCTTATAATACTAGTGATTACCCCATTACTATGGTAGTTGTACCCCTTATTAATATTGTTGTGCCCCTATTGCCCCCATATTGTTATTACTGTTCCCCATAGAATCCCTCTGTTGTTATTTTTATGGCTTTATATTATTATTGTTAGGTCGGCTGGGTTATATTGTGGCTCCTTAGACTCCTATATATAGAAAGGAGGTTTTGTCATTTGTATCATCGAAGAATTGTTCATTTATGTAATATAAAGGAGGTTTCCCCCTCGAAGAGTCTGAATTCTAAGGCGTTGATCTATTTTTTCTGTCTTTTCTTGAGCTGGTTTCATAACAGTGGCCTAGCACAACAACCCTAAACCGCGAGACAATCCCCCTTTTCGGTGCCCAAACACACTCCAACACACAATGTTTTGACCCTTAGCAACTCAACCCAACAACAAATCTACTCGACCTCAAAACAACAATCTCGGTCCTCCTAGCTCAAATATAGTTCCTTGTCACCTCAGCTACTCAACCTTCATCACATAATGCAGATCCTCCTTCTCGTTGTCTAAAGCCTCTCCTTCTTGTTGCGGCTAGGGAAATTTTAGAGCTCCTTCTCTTAAGAAGATGTTGCACAATGGATGCCTAAAACAACATGCTATCACCCTCTTTTTATAGCCTAAAGAGGGGCTCCATTGAATAGATGAAGAGACACATCTATTGGCTAATTTTTACATCAAGCCTACATGACTTGAAAACCAATAATTAAATGTAAACTTCAAAAATTCATTTCTCCACTTCTACAACTCAGAATTCATTGATTCTCGAAGCGTTGGATTCTCCTTTCCACCCTCTATTGTATCATGCCATCATATGTAGAAATATGCCTCTAAAATTTCCCCAAATATGATTGGGTGCAAAACCCCATCCTTAGGTTCCAAGCCCACAAGTGACCCTTGTAGCGCTTTTCCCTCCAAACGCTAAACCCTAGGGCTTGGAGTACCTCCCAAGCTACAAAAATCAACATATTTGCATATGATTAAGGTTGTATATTTGAAAAGGCGTGTGAGCTTCTTGTGATATATATACAAGCTTCTCTATGGAAAAAGATTTGATATACATATGAAAGTTTCCTATGATAGAAGATCTTAAACATATGCGAGTTTCTTGTGGTATATGAGTTACTATGGATAAGATTGGTGTGATCTCCTACGACTGAAATTGATGGATTCTATCATGATGAAGCATAATTTGGAGGGACTGACTTGGCTTCTTAGAGGATGGATTCAGGTCTTGGATTTCTCATTTTGATTTGATTGTATAAGAAGATGAAATATTCTGGGTTTTCCTCCTTGTGGGGTTTTGGGCCTAGCTTGGAGAGGTTGCATCTCATGTTCTTTCTTTCTTGTGATCTTCTTGATTTATATTTTGGTAATTTCTTGACGAAATAAGATAACATAATAATAATAATAAAGCCAACAAATTCACAAGTAATTACCATGATAGAGAAATCAACCTTAATATCTAAGCACACTAATTTCTCAACAACAAATAGGATCCCATCTAGGTTGCAACTATGAATTGTGATCCCTCTACTTAGTCTTATGCTATGCTCATACTTATACTATTTTTTGGTATGATTGTCTACTCCCATGGCCAACTTAGCCTGCTTTTTAGTTTATTATAATATTTTTTTATTTTTATTTTTTTTTATCATTGTGTTATCCTATGCCTCTCTACGGGGAGCAAACTTTTGGTTATGGCCTAATCTTCCCAATGAAAGACAAACCTAAATTATCTAGCATATCTATGTACACTCCTATTTAGAAGGTAATACAATATTTATCCCACAAAAACAAAATAGTAAATATATATATTATTATTATATTTATATTATATACTTTTTTCGTAAGCTTGTTAGGACTACATCTTCATCATGTCCAACTTCTCACCCCAATCGAGGGGATAACACAAGATTTGAACCCAGACTTCTGGTTCGGTGAGACTTCATTTCCACGGCCACTGCCAATTGAGGTATCCCAAACAAACATATTTATATTATATACATTAAATGTATATAATATTGTTAAAAAAAACTTCACAAGGTTAGGAGATTCAAGTAAAAAAAACAATTGAAATATATTCTAGTTTTTTCCACTAGTAATAAGTTTTTTTTTCTTACATTTTCTATTTCAATTTATTGTCTTTTAATTTTGACTTTTCTTCTCCTTTTTTTTGGCAATAAAACTTCAATTTTTTTCATCAATATAATGATATAGAAATAAAATTTTTAATAATATCATAGAATAAAATAAAATAATATTTCCCTTGATATTGTACTTTAGTAAAATAAATAAATCTTTAATGTCAAAGGATAACTAATACAAAGTCTAACAATGAATGGATTGCTATAGTCATTGCCTTACACATACTTAAAAGAATTTTATACCTATATATTAAAATAAAAAATATATTTATATTTTCACATTAGAGCATAGTTTATATGAAAATGGTTATTAGTGCATTATAGCGTAGCAAATTCATTAGATGTATATATAATTATATGTTAAAATAAACCAACATAATCCCTAGTCCATATTAACCCTAGATCTATCAAAGCATTGAGACAAATCGAATCTTTCAAGGTGCAAACCTCTTTCTGACTGCAAAGCTTGAGAAAATGTATAGAATTTGAGAGATTTGATCTCTCTTAACACGATAGATTTGGGGTTGAGCTAGATCTAGGCTAGTTTCAATAATGTGTAATGTCCCCTTCCTAACCAGTGGAGTTGGTGGACCTCTATCCTATCAATTGGTTCTCGTAGGTTATTAGGTTAGGGTTAGGGAACCTTGGGGGCAATTAATCCAATAATTTGGTAGTGTTTGATGATAAATTGAGATCTCATTGAGATTATGAGAAGGATTCCTTTTTTTGGAATAATTTAAATATGTTTTTCTAATGTTTGCTGTTTTTAGTAAGTCAATTTCGAGCACCAACTAGGTCAACTGGCAAGGTTAGTATTTTTAATATAGTTGGTGGATTTAATTTTGACAACTATCTCAATATTTTATATAGTCCAGTGGTTTTAAATAAAATAACGATAAGTTATTAATTATAAGGTTAAATAAAAGATTTAACTATATCGTTATTTTAATATTTTTAATGAAGGGATTAACGAAATGATATTATTTAATTCCACATTGCTTGATGAAGAGGGTCGAACTTCTTGGGAGAGTTACAAAACAAAATTTGTGAAGTTCATTTGACATGCTGGTTTTGATATTTGATATTGTGATTTTATAGAGGAGATTACTTCCTATTGTTTTGAGGATGAAACCCTTTGCAGGGGACATTCTTCACATTAGAGAGAGATCTACTATGAAGAATTTCTTGGTGAATTCACACAAAGATCACTGTTGGACCTCATTGTTGGTTTGATATCTATATCCTAGAGAAGATTTGAGGATATTTTTGGAAAAAAAAAGGATTTTAGAGCTTGCTACATTATTGTTGCTATAGTGATTTTGCAGTTTTCAATTAAAAAATAGATTTATGCATTCCCAAGTTTAATGGGCATGTTTGAAATGTGTTTTTAAAGCATTTTGGTTATCTAGGCATTGTTAATTTTTATCATACATTGTAGTCTCAACTCTAAAAATAAATCTAGGTTATATCATTTTGTGGGGATTCCTAAATATTTTTATTTCTTAGTTATTTCATTGCTTCCAAAAATATGAGTTATATCAGTTTATGGGTTTTCCTAAATATTGTTATTTTATGAATTCTTTCATTGCTTCCAATACTATTATTGTTTAAAAAATGGTATATGTTACACTAGTATCATAGCAATGTACCTTACCATCCTAAAGGATTCAATATGATAGTTTAGTCATATGTTAGGATTTGACTAGAAACCTTATACACACGATTGCAATACCCATAAAAATATGTTTGTTACAAATTTGGCTGCAAAAAGTGGAAGGCATTAGAGTGACAAAATATAGGTAATATGGGTGATAGACACCCTGGAACTCAAAACCCTGAAGAACATTTTTCTAAATTTCTTGGACGCGTTGATTAGAGTGAAACAAGTTGAAGAGTAAAGAGCCCAAGCACATAATCAATGGTTGGATCTTTTGACATAGTTGATGGCTAGAAAAAGGAAGTTAATATTGGTGGTAACAATCCAAACAATGGAGACAACAATGGAGGCAACAATGATCAGGGAGATAATTTCATTCATGGGGGCAGTCAAAATAAACCAACTAGAACCATCAGTTTGAGGCCCCTTATGCCTAACTTCCCACCCAAAGCACCAACACTAGTTGAAAATGAGCCACAGGTCATCGATTTGCAAAATCAGTTTATTCATGATTGGACAAATAATGGTTCGATGTTTCAGGATGTTATATCACTTAGATATTATATTGATGCCAGAATGAAACATAGACCCCACATGGGTGAGAGAGCAGAAATTTAAGATTTGAAGAAGAAAGTGAGAAAATTGACTCTCCCATATTATGCTTGTTTAGGGAGGACTTCAACATGAGATTAGGTTCAAAAGGTTGATACCTATTTACAACTCAATGCAATGCCAAAGGAAAAGACCATCATGGCATGAGCACCATGAGACATGATAAGATCACTTGAAAAACATAATTTATAGAGTGGTTGATCAAGAGATTTGATAAGAATGATATGTAGCTACATTTCAAAGATTTGGCACAACTTAAGAAATGGGGTTCTGTTGACACTTATATTGCATATTGTCAAAGGCTTGTAGTGCTAGTCACTGATATTTCAAAAAGAAGGCTCATGGTGCTATTCATGGATGGTTTGAAAGAAGATTTGAGAGGTTGAATTAAGGTCCTCAATCCACCTACCTTGTAGGACGCCATGAAAAAATCAAGGGACATGGAAACTTACTTCTAGAATCAAGTTTTAGTCTAAAGGGTTCATGCATAAGAGGGATAAAGATAAAACATAATTTCAAAGATAAACAAAATAGCCATGAAATGATTCTAACATTTTATATGGTGAGTAGTTAAATGACCTTAGAGGGAAGAAATTGTGTTTCCATTCTAGCGAGCCATGGGACCCCTCACATAAATGTAGTTTGAAACCAAAAGATAAGCAACCAAAATATTGTTTTGTTGAAGAATATGCATCAGAAAAGCTAGATCAACAACCTGATTTGGAGAATAGTGATAAAGAACCCACTTCATAGGAAGAGTCCCTAGATGATATGGCCATAACACAACTCTCTAGTGCACAAAAGGAAATCACATTCAAGGTAAGAGGTGCAGTGCAAGGACATCAAGTTGTTGCTTTGATTGATACAAGGGAAACTCATAATTTCATTAATGAAAGGCTTATGACTAATAGGGGTTTGCAAATATAAGAACACAATGGGTTTAAGGTTATGATACTTAACGAGTATAAAATTACTTGTACTTGTAAAATTTCAAATCTAAGTGTGAAATTGGGTGATTTATCAACCACAAGATGATTTTATGTGGTAGACATGGGACACAAATGTTATTATTGGTATGGCATGGGTATGGCATGGATGGTATCCCTTGTAGAGTTATCTTTGAACCTACAAAATTTGAAAATGAAGTTTGAACATCAAAGCAGGAAAGCAGTACTTCGAGAAATTTCAAATGGAGGGCCTATAGTGGTATCACTTAAGAGGATGGAGCAACTAATCAAACATGACCAAGTAGAGTGGGAATCAAAGTGTCTTAATATGCCAATGATTCCTACAATGTCAAACTAGCAAGAGAACAATTATCATCTTGATATTTATGGGTTGCTATCCAAACATAGCAAGGTGTTTGGGAGTATCCATTAAGGAGTTCCTCCTGAGAGGGGAATCCAGAGTTGGAGGAAGGATCCAAACTAATGATCATTGCTCCTTACCAACATCCTAAGAGGAACAAGGACGAAACAGAAAGGAAATTAACGAGTTACTAGAGATAAGGCACATAAAACCCAACAAAAGTCTTTTCACATTAGCAGTAGTGTTGGTAAAAAAGAAGGATAGAATGATGTGGATGTGCATTGATTACAAATCAATTAACAAAAGGAAAATCAAGAACATGTATCCAATTCCTTGGTTAGATGAATTGATTGATGAGTTGCATGGATGACAATACTTTTCTAAGATATATTTGTGGTCAGGGTATCATCATGTTCAGATGAGAGAAAAGGTTATTGAGAAGACTGGTTTTAGATGTCATTTTGGGAATTTTGAGTTTTTGGTAATGCCCTTTGGATTGGAGAATGTTCCAACCAATTTTCAAAGTTGTGTGAATTAGGTGTTTAAGATATATCTGAGAAAAGGTGTTTTAATATTCTTTGATGACATCCTGATTTTCAGTAAGACTTAGCAATAGCATATGCAACATCTTGAAGATGTATTGAGCATCTTAGAGAGAGCCTCTATATGCTAAGGAGTATAAATGTGCCTTCGAAATGACACTTCTTCTTTATCTCAGTCATATCATTAATGCAAAGGGACTAAGAGTAGATCCTAAGAAGATCAAGACTATTCTAGAATGACCTACACCTACAAATATTACCTAGCTCAAGTGATTATTTGGTGCTTGTCGTTGCTAAAGGAGTTTTGTTAAGAGATTTTCACAAACTGCAACACTGCATAAAAATTTAACTAAGAAGAGGGCCTTTGAGTGGTTTGATTAAGCACAAAAGTGTTTTGAGCACTCACTCGTCATTACATCATTTAAAATCACTCACTTAAAACCACATTACCTAAAATTACTTAATAATAATGATAATCAATAATAAACAATAATGCTAATGATAAAGAATATACTTACGCTTGTCAATTTTTTTAATTTTTAAAATAAATAAATATATTTATATATATTATATATTACATATATATGATATATTAATCCAATTTTATGGTCACAGCCAAGCTAGACACCACATTGGTGTATGGGACCCCCTTGTTTGTGGGACGAGAGACCCACCTCTACACATTGATTTGACTGCTAAATCCACGTAAGCATAGTTCTATAATACTTTACTTTTTAAAATCAATAATTTTTTTATATTCACATATACATGCAAATCTCATAATACCCTATAAAAAAAAATCCCTAAAAGTGGCTAATGACATTAGAGGTATCTATAAGTAATTTGCTTAGACCCTAACGTTGATAATATATATTATTTTACAATAAATATATAAATAATAAATAAAGAATCAAAGTCACGTGAATGTTGTATGGAATTACACCCAGTTAATTCATGCGTTAAAATGCATGCATAAAACAGTGTTCAAGTGAAATTTGTTGGCAAGTGGTTACAACTATAGATCGTAGCTAATGTCGTTACATGCATTTCTAGTCTCCGAACCCACTTGCCCCACCCAAACTCGCATTGGCTCGAGACGGTGTGGTGAGGTGGGTAAACCACTCAAAAGTGAGAAGCATAGTTTATTGTTGACCTTCAAAAATTGGTTTGTAGTGGACTTCCATGTATAGTACACGCTGTTTATTTATCACACGTTTTTTTATAAACAATAGAGATATAAAAGATTTTGTTATGGATAAGTTTCACAAGAGTATTTTGGATAAGGAGCTAGGAAGAAAGAAAAAGTACTATATTGAAGTGTTTATTTTTACTCGAAATCATCAACAAAAAGCGTACATAGAGGATAATATTTCTTGGAGAGCCAAAATTCTTATTGCTCAGTTAAGGACTAATTATCATCAATTTCGTTGTGAAAGAGGGTGCTAAAAAGGCCAAAAGAAGTGTGGGACGGAAGAGTGTGTATTTTTTGTTTTTCCGGAAAAGTGGTAACAGAAAAGCATTTCATTTTAGAATGTGAGGCCTTGAAAGACAACAAGGAAAGTTATGCAGATATTTTGGCAGCTAGCTCTTGGGACAATCTATTTAGCGAGGGGTTTGTCGAGAAGCTGAAAGCGTTTATTGTGAGGCTTCATAGGAAAGGGGCCAAATACATCAACCATATGAAGAAACAATCTATCCCATAGGCTATCTTTAACCTCGTGAATGTTAAACTAATTTTCTTTCTTTATTTCTTTTAACTCCCCATGCAATATGGACATGGAGAATTAATGTTATGAACAATGGATTACACGTCGTCACGCTAGAATGTTTTAGTGAGAATGATTAATATAAAATGTTTTAATGAGGATAGTTAATATTATAACTAGAAATTGTTGCTAAAGGTGGAAAGGTACACTGAAGGAATTGAAGATTTAGGGACATCATATCGCCACGAACATAACTCATTGTTAAATGCATGCGCATAAGATCTGCCAAACTATCCAATGTAAGCACCACAAGGTGAGTGCACCATTCCACAAAATATTGACAGAACTTGCCCAGTTGTGTCACGCCCAACTATTTGTCTTTTAATACCACACGATCCTCCCCATTACAATATTCTATAGACTTGGTCTCCACTGAGATGAGGCTTTGTCGTCGGGGTCATAGATCTCCAATGTCTTCATCATGTCAAACTCCACTGTGAATAAGTGAATGTATGACCACCCATTGCTAATGAGGAAAAGCAAGCCTAGTTACTATTCAGCCACAGTGCCAATGGGAGATCTATGGGCATCATGATGAAGGCTAATCCATTTTTCATTTATTCTTATACAATCTACAAATTCCAGCCCACTTGATGGATGAAATTACAAAAGACACCATGGACACAAATGCAGGTATTTGGGAGCATAAAATATAGAAGTAGAGAAATTTTCAAAAAATTGTTTCGGCTAAATATTTGGCACAAACTGAATGGTTTCCTATTTATTGTGGAGAAAATGAGTGGGTCACCTTTTACTATTAACAAATTTAAAATTAAGTGGATCATTTTATAAGGAAAAGAAACAACGGTATTGGTGAGCAGAGTGAGGATGAGGGACGAGGTTCCATGTGAGAGGGTCCTTCTCATTGACAAAATGATTGTGCTTCATCAAAAGTTGAATGGATGGTGCAACTAACTTAGAATTAAAGACACACGGGCCTTCTCAATCATGAAAAGTTAAAACACTTAAAACACACTTTTATATAAGAAGGGGCATGGCCTTCCAATGAATACGCATTGGACATTGTTCACATTTGACAAAATGGAAGCCATAAAGGTGGGTCTCTAGGTCTCTGGCTGCACTATAATTCACATTTAAACCATAATTACCAAATTCCCCTGAATCGACGCGGAAAATACGAAAATTTGAAAGTTCGATTCATATACTAAATAGTACAAGGAAATTCGATCCATTTCGTAAAAGTTAGCATTCTAACCAATTTAGAAGGCTTGTTTAAACGCACAATATATAGGGGTACTTGCACATTGATGCATGCAAATAGAAGGAGATGATTTGAAAGGCCATTATTAATTTATAGATTTATTTTTTATAATTTCTATTTCTTTTAATGCTTGGAAAGTCCAGACAATAATGAAGGAAAGAATGTGAACACTGCAAGTGTGTAAATTTAATTAGGAATATATTTAAGTTTTGAAATTAAGAGAGATTTTGAAGCGATGAAAGTAGTGTTATTTTTTTTAATTGCGTTTTAGAATTTTTATATTATATATAATATTCGATTAATGTGTTTTATAATTTTTATACTTATTTATAATAGTTAGATATTTAATTATTAAAATGAAGAGGAAAATAATGGAAGTATCACATGGAACCAAATATATTATCTTTAAAAAAATTTAAGATATATTTATCGATTTTTTTTTTTTGTCGAATTGAAAATCTTTCATCGAAATTTTCATGGTATTGAATCAAATTGGATTCCAAATTTGAATTCAAACTTGGTAACTATGATTTGAACTATGCTTAGAGATTGGTCTCAATCCCACACTCTATACCCTCGGAAACAACCAGATTAACATCATTTGATAAATATGTAAGCTCAAGCAATACATAAATCTGTTCTAGAATTTACAATAAGAAGGTTCTTTGCGTCTACTCAGAGAATATATTCCCTCCCATTTTTCATCTCTTTCACTTTTGAGACCATTTCCAACCATTCAGACTAAGTAACATTGTTAATGGATGGTAAATCATTGACAGCTAAAACCACCTGTGTACCTCGTCGAAGCAACTTTTTTGCAAAAAAGTAATATCCCTACTACAATATTTGCGCCAAAATTATATGCAAAAATACATCCTTCTTCGAAGACTTCGTCACCCATCTTGACTTGAATGTTTCCCAGTCATCAATGACCCATGGCCAAGGTTGTAAGTTTTCACAACTGGCCAAAAAATACATACCATCCCTTTAGAACACTTCAACAAGCTTTGCAGCACCCAAATCAGAAATATTGCATGCAAATATTCCCCTTATCGAGTTTTCTAAATGCTTCCCTCAATCTTCAATACTATCAAAGAGTGTTACAACTTCAACTTGAACTTGAACTTGTTCAAATATTTTGCATTCTCTTCTTCCTTGACTTTTTAAAATATGTCTCTGAAACCCACTTCCCGTGGGCACTACTCCGGTAGTCGGCACAAGAGTACACAATCAGGTGGTCTTCTTGTGGCTTTCAGGATCTCCCTGTAGTTCATCCAGTATTTTGCCATACCTCTGAAAACTTATGCTCTAGCCTGGGCCTCTGAAACAAAATCATCTAGCTCTGCATGTGTCCTGAAGGAGGTGATGGAATTCCTGAAGACGTCGATCCAAGCGAACTCAACTGGAGTGGCTATTTGTACTCACCCCAAACTTGGCTTCAAGCGTGATGGAAATATTGTGGAATGGCTGATCCGACAGTTAGAGTCGGATGGAGATCTTCACAAGTTTTCCTCACCCGATGAGATGCTCATTGTTGACCCAACACACACGATGATGAATACAGCCCCGTCGCCAACCATAAAAGGTCGGCACCACCTAGCGAAGGACATACACGATAGAAGAGTTCGAGTACCCACAAAGTGCATATCGCAATTTGTCTAACTAACTGAAGAGCTCCACCATAAATCCGACGATGAGACAATTGAATGGTTCTTCAGAACATATGTGTTATCTACAAGACCGCCACAAAATTTAATGACCACAACACGTATTTCTGCTTCCACCATTAGTGATACGAGCTTCAATGGCGCTTATCAGCTCGATTCCCTCTCATGATGATCTGCAGAATGTTGCAGAACATTAGGAACAAGGAAATTTTATAGAGGCCGCTCTCAATGCAAATCCAACGTCACTGCAATATGGGTTTGAACCTCTTTCACGTCCTTGCAATCTCAATTTTCCACCTTTCGCAGCCTGGGCCATTGCAACCGAGTTACAATTCACTTTATACCCTTAGCAACAAACTATGACACACCCAAATTTTATTAACTTTCAGTCATAATTGCCTAATGCCATGGGAAGAATGACAGTGAATGATGGATTGATTAGGGAGGGGAGCATAAGCACATTTGAACTACCAAAGGAATTATATAGGGTCTGTATGTTGATTAAATGGGCATTGTGAGTAAAGGAAATGGCAACATTGTAGATGGCCTCTCCATTGAATGATCGATCAAACCCAGTAGCGATCGAGGAGTCTAAACGAAAGAGAGCAAGCGTCTATCTTTTTAACCAAGAAAAATCCTACTTTTCCAAAAGGATGTCGTGCTTCAACAATTTTATCCACACCACATAGCCTTCACATATAACAAAATAATATTACTCTCCACACATCCCTACATCCTCATCTCACAACCATTTGGAGTATTTCACCTTATGGCTATGATAAAAGTCTCAATTTTCCAATAAATCTACAATAAAACCACAGGGAGATGATTTTTGAACCATACCAAAAAGGAATGCACGAATGAACCAACCAATGCTTGATTTCCTGTCTGTTCCAAATATTGTAATCATGTACTTGGAGCTTGCTCTGATCTGTTGAGGTGATCTGATAATGAAGCAACCTTGCTCTTAACTCTTGTTGTGCCATTTTGGTCACAACTCTTGCTTTGACCAGAATAATCTGACAAAGGTTCATAAGCTCCAAGTTCTCGGGCTGCAACAAGATGTTGTGGATCACTTGTACATATTGCAAGCAAAACAACAACTACATTTTCCCAGTTTCGAAGTGATCCAATTCTAATTAATTCTACCAATATTGGGATTGCATCAACATTGCCGATAGCTATTTTCCCCTCTTGATGACTTGCAAGAATTTCCAGTTTAGCAAGCGCTTCATCAACCATCCCTGCACTGGGATCTACCAACAAATGCATCAATGGGGGCACAACACCATCTCTCACAACCCTTTCCTTGTTACCTTGATAGATTGATAAATTGAAGAGTGTTGTGGAAACATCTTTCTTGCCTCTCTGGCTCCCCTCACAAAGAAAGTCAACCAAAGCGCTCCAGATGCACCAATGGTTATCTTTTTCTCATCAACAACTAACAAACTAAATAGAGTTGCAACAACATTTTCTCTTTCTTCAATGCTACCAACTTTGAGAACCTCAACAATAGGAGGAATTTCCCCAGCCATAACTATTTCACCCATGTTGTTTTCATAAATGGAAGGGTTAAGAAGAGTTGTCACGACATGCTCTTGTGTTCTAGCATATGGTGTGGACAACAGATTAACTAACAACGGAATGGCCCCAACCTCTACAATACAAATCCTGTTATCTAAATTTATTTTGGCTAGAAGAAGTATCTCACCAACGACTGCTCTTTGGTCTTCAAGAGTCCCACTCGACAACTTTTGCAAAATAACATCCACAGTTGCTCGGTCACCAGAGTTATCAAGCGTAGATCCACATTCCTTTCCAGATATGCTATATCTCGATCTCTTTGGTAGTTCAACTCCATTAGTTTCGCACCACTGTGCAATCAAACTTCACAATACATAGTTAGGTGTCAAAACTACATGCAACAACATCTGTTGTGTTTTAGGACAAGTTCTATGTCCGGAATCTATCCATTTTTGTATGCAATATCGTTCATATGTCTGTCCTACAGCAACAATAACAGGATCTGTCATTAGCTCCAGGGAAATCAGACATCGTAATTCATTAGGAATAACAAGCCACTCGACAACTTTTGCAGAAGAACATCCATAGTTACTCGGTCACCGGAGTTATCAAGCATAGATCCACATGCCTTTCTAGATCTACTACAACTCGATCTCTTTGGTAGTTCAACTCCATTAGTTTCACACCAATGTGCAATCAGACTTCACAATACATAGGTGTCAAAACTACATGCGACAACATCTGCTGTGTTTTAGGACAAGTTATATTTCTGGAATCTATCCATTTTTGTATGCAAGACCGTTCATATGTTTGCCTTGTAGCCACAATAACAGGATATTTCATTAGCTCTAGGGAAATCAGACAATGAAATTCATCAAGAATAATAGGAGAGTTGGATTTAGTTGTAAGACCACCACAAGTATTTGATCCCTTCTCATTGTCAAGAGCATCCATCTCTAGATTCTCTGTCAAAAGTAAGTCCTTCAACCTCCTTAGAATACCTGACATCTTCTCTAACCTCTCACCAACGTCTCCACATTTGATAAAAATATCATGTAGTGCCTGTGATTCTTGCTTAAGATCGGCAATGGTATTGAGTTGTAACTTTTATGCTAATATTCTTAATACCGGTTGGTCAACATCTCTGTCACTCCTCTTAGACAAGACAATACTTAGATCTTTATCGAGCTCCAAATCAGGTGTGTTAACTCTTCCTTTAACTCTTTTGAACTGGGCATGTAAAAGTTCAACCTGTTCTCGAACTTCATCTAACAATCCAACTTCTTCGTAAGCCAATTCACTTAAAGCCTTCTGCAACTGAGTAGTTACACTATAAAATTTGCCTGCAACTTGCTTTCTTTCTAGAGTTGCGAACAACTTGTTTCCCTCGTGGCCAAATTTTAGGATCTCCACAACATGTTTAAGAGTCGAGCGCAGATATTGCAAGGCCTGCAGGGTATTGTCCTTAAGCATGGGATCCTTCAATTCCCTGAGTTCTTCAAACATGGGTGCTAATAATTTGAGCCTTCTCACCAGATTAGCGCCTTCTTTCTTCAAATAGTTCCTGCATTCCCCAACACCTGCTATCTCGTTCACCAATTCCATGTACGATTCCGCCACCACCATAACATCCCTGTCATCTCCTCTTGCTTCCACCAAATCCATCTCGTTCACCAATTCCATGTACGATTCCACCACCACCATAACATCCCTGTCATCTCCTCTTGCTTCCACCAAATCCATCTCCAATTCTGGCACCTCTGCCCCCATAATTTTTGTTTCCATCTCTGGTCGATGATCTATTAGAATCCCAATTCAAAATTGAGTGTCTCAGAAAACAAAAACATCTAAGAAACATTTGCTTCTTTCTTCTCCTTGATCCTTCTTCAAGCGACCTGGTTTCCCTGACCTGACCTGTGACTTCTTCAACTCTCGCTGGACCTTAACCCACGTTTAGTATGAGGTTCCCTGGGCTCTAATGTCGCTGGGGTCTGTTGTCACTGTCGACCGACGCGAACCTTCGTTAGCCCACTTGCATCTGCTAAGCGTCTATCTATATATGCCCTCCACTCTGTCCTCTATCTGGAAGATGACAAATCCTATTTCTTCACCACCGTGCACATACAAATATCTGAAAAAAGATGTACACGTGTTATATTTTCACTCAAGAGAACGATAAAAATAGAGCATTGAGATTGGTGGGAATGCATAGTGTTTGGCCAGACAAACCCCACAAAGGGAACACCTTCTCTGTAATTAGTGTAATTATATAAATCAAATTGATAAATGATTGTTGATAAGTATTAGTGTAGTTATATAAATCAAATGATAAATGATGGTGGATAAGTATTAAAACATTATGTTGATAAGTATTAAAACATTATATTTTTATAGGTTAATTTTTAGTAATTTTAATAAATTAAATAGATATTATATATAATATATTTTATTTAGATATTATTATTTTAGAGGTGCTTTACAATTAAATAACTTAATATAGAAATGTCACAAATTTTAATTGAAAATTAATAATATATTACTTATAATAACAAATAAAAACAGGTAATAATAAAAATGTATAATTAACAAAATATTTTGGTTTTTTTTTGGTCAATTTTAATTAAATATTTCTATATTTTCATTTTTCATTATAATAAAATGTATAATTTATTGCATTTTAATATAGAGTGATGTATAACATTTAAAAATAATAATAATAGAAAATGTTATATATATAATCAATAGTCTTAGTGGATGTTAATCATCAACATCAGATCATATATAATATGAGAGGAAAAATTCCTTTCCATTATAAGTTATTTAGGGAAATTTATAATTCATTAATTTTATATGAAATTGACATTAATATTAAAATATAATAACAAAAATAATAATATATGTGTATGTATATATATATATATATATATATATATATATATATATATAAAGAGACATTGAATATATGTTTCTACTTCAAAAATACCGAGCTGTATTAATATTTAAATATGAGAATGTGAATCTAAATAAAATATCAAAATTTGTTTTTTTTTTTTTTGACAGTAACGGTTAAGTTTATTTAGGGCGGCAAATAAGCTGCCGCGTGCTCTTACATTACTGTGGAGACAAAGGCAGAGATCTGTGGAGATCTAATTGGGTTTGGAATGTTCACCATTGAACCGAAAGTTTACCAGTCCACCCGATGTTGAACTTCTATGACTTAGACATAGGCTCTCTTTAAGCTGACTGTTGGATATGGTGAAACATTGCTTGGTGCCAGAGGATTTCCTGGGGCGGCTCCTGATTTGCTGTTCATAAGAGCACCGATGTCAATGAATGCTAGAGAAACCTGTATATCCACGGTTGCTTTCGAGAGACTGCTACTGCTACAGGGAGCTCCATCTTTTTTACATCGCTTAGATGATTCTGCGTTTCGGAAATGAGAAGCTGAGGTTTGATGATCACGGCTTTCAGGATTTGACAGAAAAGTGAATATCAAAGCGGGAACTGAAGTGCCTCCTTGAGGATCCTCAGAGGGCTCTTGAAAAGCAGGAACTCGACAGGGAGCAGAGGCCAATGGAAGGGAGACTGATAACAGGCCTGAAACCGCCAATTTACTCAGATTGAAGATTCTTTGAGAGGAGGTCCCGAAGAACAGGGTAGGAGATCCAAACAACAGGTACATTAAGGAATGGCGCATGAAGATTTGATCGAGTTGACCACCAGGGATCTCCGAGAACAGAGGGAGCCCAGATTAGCCTCCAAATCAGCTTGAGAGTTAAGAGTCCTTAAGATATGAAAGAAGGAAATTTTATTGAACTTGGGAAGAAGAAGCCTGATTTTCCTGATAATAGTGGCTAGATGAACCTGATGAGAGGTCTTAGGAAAGAGAAAAGCCTGAATGATGAGTCTAGAATCTCCAAATACAGAGAGAGATAAGATATTTCTGTTAATCGCCAGGGAGAGTCCCTGCCACATCGCAAGAGCCTCCGCTCTGTTGTTGGTTTCGATTCCCAGACCCCAATGAAACCGCAGTTCCGGGAAGCCACCAGGACTCAGAAGAACTCCACCACTGCCAGCAACCCCAGGGTTTCCTTTGGAGGCCCCGTCGAAAAATAAACAATGATCATCCAGGGCCGATCTCCACTTAATGAACTCTAATTCTTCTAGCCTAATCTCCCAGTTGGCTTGGCCAAGAGCAGGAGGAACGGGGCTTTCCTTCAGATTTGGGATCAGATCTTTGAGCCATTGCTCCTCCTCTTTGACCAGGCTCATTTCATTCCTTGATGAAGTATTGGCTTCCAAAGCCAAGCCCATCAATGCTTTTATTTTAGAAATAACTCTTATAGGATTGCAACTTTCTTCTCGAAAAATTCTGTTATTTCTTTCCAACCACAGTTTCCAACAGATGAATTTAGGAATCCACATCCAGCTTGTTTTAAGAAGACTTTTTTTTTTTAAAGCTGAAGGGAGATGAGCTGGCCCAAGTGCGGAACAGAGTAGGGATGTTATCCGGAAAATCGAGGTTGGCTGGATCTAACATCAGGACTCCCCTCCAGACTTCTTGAGCAAAGGGACAGAGCAATAAAAGGTGACTGACAGTTTCTTCGTCAGACAAACAAAGAGGACATCTGGAAGGCCCTTCCATCCCTCGTCTTCGCAAGTTGTCTCTGGTGAGAATGCTTTGGTGTGCAACTGTCCAGCAGAAGAAGTCGATTTTAGGGAGAGAAGGGAAGTCCCATATAAATTTCCATTGAGCTGGATTGGGTGGAGCACATGGAACATCAATAATTCGTTTGTAACCTTCGGAAACAGTGTAAGATCTGGAGAGGGAGCCCCAGCCTCTTTTGTCTGTAGTAGTGGCCTTAGAAGGAGATTTGCCTTGGAGCAGATCTAACAATAGAGAAGCTTCCCCCTGCAGCATAATGGGGACCTCCCCTAGGTTCCAACAGTCCCAGGATCTATCAAGAGCTTCCTTCCAATTCGAAATATCCCACAGAGTGTACAGATTGCAAGAATGAAGCCAGACTTTGATGTTTGCAAGCCCTTCCACTTGGTTCAATGGTTGATCCCCCAAAATTGATTCATCCCAGATTTTGATTTTTCTGCCATTACCAGGTATCCAATAAAGATGATGGTTGAATTGCTCCCTAGCTGCATTGCAAAGATTGAAAATCGGAGATCCTTTTAGAAGTCTTGGGGGCTTATCCAGGCATCTCAAGCGTTGCCCTTGGAAGTATTTCTTCCAAATGACTCTTTTACTCCAGCTGGAATTTCCGGAGACTAAATTCCACAGAATTTTGGATCCCAAAGCAAGATTTTGAGCAGCCAAGTTACGCAGGTGGAGGCCTCCTTCCAGAAATGGTCTCTTGAGAATTTCCCAGTTCACTAAATGGATCCTTCTATCGTTGTTATTCCCACCTTCCCACTGGAATCTTCTTAACAGACTGTCCAGTTTGCTGAGAAAGGATTTGGGGGCAAGAAGAATAGAATTTTGATATAGAGGCATACTTATAAGGACCGATTTCATAAGGGTGACTTTCCCTGCATTATTCAACCAAGAGGCACCCCAAGCTTGGATTCTATTTTTTATCTTATCGAGTAATGGCGGCCAATGAGCAACTTTTGGCTTAGATTTGAAGATTGGAATCTCGAGGTATTTAAATGACTCCCAATTCCGAATTCCATCCATTTCTAAAAGTCTTGCAATATCAGCCAGCTCCTTGATTGAGCAGTTCCAGCCGTAGATAGAGCATTTTCGATAGTTGATTTTGCTGCCCGAGATCAACCTGTAAATG
This sequence comes from Pinus taeda, assembly GCA_000404065.3. Taxonomy (NCBI): domain Eukaryota; kingdom Viridiplantae; phylum Streptophyta; class Pinopsida; order Pinales; family Pinaceae; genus Pinus; species Pinus taeda. The sequence goes on along the minus strand of APFE031158335.1, from coordinate 217,826 downwards.
TCCAGCTCCCTCTTGAAGTGTCTGGCAGAGATTAAGCTGGCTCCTCCGAGCAACAAGGTGTCATCGACAAACTGGGCATGATTAATGTATTTCGCCTTATGAGTGGTTCTGAGGCCAGGCAGAGTTTGATTTTGTTGATTATGGTCAAGTTGGAAGCTGAGCACCGAGGCCTGGACGACATATAGGAGTGGAGACAAAGGACATCCTTGTCTCAGGCCCCTAGAGGCTTGGAAAAAGTCTGTAGAACGGCCATTGACCAATGGCGCAATCCAGGGAGAGGCGATACAAGCTTTCACCCAATTTATGAAGACTGTTGAGAAGCCTAGCTTCTGCATCACAGCGAACAAAAAATCATGTCTCACCCTATCAAAAGCGTTTGCCAGATCGAGCTTAATCACCATTCCTTTCTCATTTCTTTGACAGCTAGAGTGAACTGCTTCTTGCACCAGCACAATATTGTCCAGTATCTTTCTTCCTTTTATGAATCCGCCTTGATTTTCAGGGATGATGTCTGGCATAATGTTTTTAAGCCTGTTGGCTATAATTTTGGAGACTAACTTATAACTGGAATTGCACAGGGATATTGGCCTAAATCTGCTGAAGTCTGAAGCGCCTTTCTCTTTTGGGATCAAGGCGAGAAAGGCAGAGTTGATGCCACCGCCCAGCTTAGCACAATTCTGGGACTTTCTGACCATTCTCAAAAGGTCTTTTTTTATTGTTGACCAGCATGTCAAAAGAAACCTGACAGAGAACCCATCCGGACCTGGGGCTTTGTCAGGCTCCATGCTGTCCAGAACTTCTTTTAGCTCTTCCATACTAATCGGAGTTGTCAACTTGGCGTTATCCGAATCCTGGACGCATTTGGGAATTAATTCAATTGGGTAGACATGAGGATCAATCGCTGGTTCTTCAAGAGCCGAATAAAGATCTTGATAGAAGGAATAAGCTGCTCTCTTAATGCCTTCAAAATCCTTAATCACAGTGTTTTGGTGATGAATCTCTGAGACTGATTTGAAATTCTTTCGGGCTTCAGCTTGTTTATGAAAGAAGCTGGTGTTTTTATCTCCGGATTGCAACCATAGATTCCTAGACTTCTGTCGCCAGAATTCTTCCTCCTCCCTGCTAGCTCTATGAATCTCTTTTTGAATCTCGACTTCTTTTTGTAACATACTTTGAGAAATAGGACTCTGCTCCATATCTAACTGATGAACAGCTAGCCTGTTTAGAGATGCTTTTCTCTTGGCTGAAGGGGATTTCAGATTTTTAGCCCACTCTTTAAGATTTCTTTTTAGGACCCTAATTTTCTCTTCCCACACAAAGAATGGGGAACCAAGGACAGGCCTATTCCAGGATTTAGAGACCACCTCTTGGAATCCCTCTTGCTGAATCCAAAGGGGAATGAAACGAAATGGGATGGGGCCAAGATTGTTGTCCAGAGAGAGCTCGAGGAGGATGGGCTTATGATCCGAGGTGAGATTTGGAAGAATTTTAGAGGATGCCATAAGGCCGCAAGTCAGGAAAGAAGTGTGGACAAGGAATCTATCCAGTCGGGCAGCAATGTGGTTTGGGGCTATTCTTTTGTTGGACTAGGTGAATTTACCTGAAGATGGTTTAATATCCTCCAGGTCCCAGCCCAGCATTATATCTTCAACCCATTCTCTTGCAGGGTCCCTGACAATGGAGCCTCCCTTTTTCTCATCGAGAGCAAGGGTGACATTCAGGTCACCTGCAATAATGATATTCCCAGGGTTTTGCTCTAAAAGAAATGAATGAAGTAAGTTCCAACATATTTTTTTCTCGTTGGGCAATACAGGAGCATAAACATTAAACATACTTACTTGCTGACCAGAATCCTTGTGTAGGAGCTGAGTGAAAAGCCAGTGAGGGCTGCTTTTTTCTTGAATAAATTCATACATGGCGCTGTTCCAAAAGGTGGCTATTCCACCAGAAGCGCCTCTTGCACTAACCGCTCTTCCATGGCCTTTTTTCCAAAAAACTTTACTAGACTGGAGGAGTGGAAGATCCTCCATCTTTGTCTCCTGGATGAGGAGGATTTCAGGCGAGTATATTCTCACTATATCTTTCAAGGCTTCCTCTTTCGACCTACTGCCTAAACCTCTGCAGTTCCAGGAGACGTATTTCATTATTTACTGGTTTGGGGGGAAGAGGCTCCTATTGGAGCCTTGTTACTCTTGCGCCCAGATCTGGTGTTCATCATTGCTTTGAGAGTTTTTTGGGACCCCTGGAGGACATCTGTATAAGTTTTTTCCTCTCTCAATTTCTTCTTGGATTTGCGCCCTCTAGACGTCTTGATAGGGGTAACTAGCGAATTGTCAGTTTTAGAATCTCTCTCTTCTGATTCTCCCTCAGAGTCTGAGGCTAGGCTGATGTGTTCTTCGCTGCCTTCATTTCTTTTCTGGCAATCCTCAACTGGGGGAACATTTGATTCAACTTCAGTTACTTTCACTTGCTTCCCCTTATTTTCTCTTTCCTCTTGGGAATCCTTGACGTCCACCTTTTCTCCTGAGGAGGGGCCGTCTTTAGCAGCAGCACCGGTTTTTGAGTTAGATTGGGGCTTCCCCAAATGGGCGGAGATGTTCTGCCCCGGAGGCATTGGAACAACCTTTCCCTTTCTGATTTCTTTCCATCCTTCTTCTTCAACCGAGATCCCTGTTGGAGCTTTTGGGCAGTTTCTCTGAAAATGTCCGTGCTCATGGCAGGTTCGGCATTTGAAAGGCAACTGCTCATAGTCCAGCTTCTGGTAGTGCTGCCATTCTCCAACTTTGAGTTTGATCGCTTCTGGTAGACCGGCTTCTAAGTCGACTTCCACGCAGATTCTAGCGCAAGTATATTGGCCCTTGTGATCAGCTTTGTCAATGAAACGACCCAGCCCATTTCCGATTTTCTGTAGAGATTGATAGCTCCAATAGTGTATCGGAAGATTAGGTAAACGGACCCAGATCGGCGCCTCCTTAGGGACATCGATGGATGGGTCAAAGTGAGGGTTCCATTTGTTAAGATACAATCCCTGATTTCCCATAAAATATGGCCCGTTTCTGAACACCAAATCACGATCTTCTTTGGTGGTAAATTCAAAAATGAAATAACCTCGTCCCACAGCATAACAAATCACGTTATTTTTCAGCTGAGGTCTCCAGTTTCGTTGTATCCATTCATCTGTGGATTTGGTGGAAGGCCATCGGCCCATAAACTGCCCTACCAGGCCTCTGTCAGACAGAGCAAGAGCGATTTTAATCGGTTGTTCCTCTGGAAGTGCTATCTTTGGAATTTCTTCAAGTTTTTTTATGAATTTTGGCACCTCAGCGTTCTGGTGCTTCTTCCCTTTCTTCGTTAAAAGTCTTCTAAAGGCTTCTTCAGAGGATGAAGGAGGGGTGGGAGCGGACTCCCCACCCCCAGGCCCGCTCATGGCTGCGTCCAAGGATGAAGGCGGCAATAGACCTAGACTCAGCTCCGCGGTTCAGAGCAGAGTGCAGATTTTACAGGTCTAGCTCCTTCAAAATTTGTTAGCTATGCATAAACTATACAAAACAAAACACACACATACACACACATATACATTAAAAAAAATAATATGGATTATATATAAATTTCTTATTCATATGAAGAAAGATAATTATTATTCTATTAATATGTTTTGGGAGAAAGATATGTTTTCTACTTCAATATTTCAATATTAACTATGTATATACTATATAAAACATTTATTTGTGTTTTGATTAAAATCAACATAGATCCATCTTAACTTTGAATCTACTAAGAGCCAAGAGGGATCACATATTTCGATGTGCAAACCTTTCCTTAAGTTTTGCATTAAAAAATGTTTGCATCTTGAGAAATTTAATCCCTCTTGGCGCTTGGTAGATCCAGAGTTAAGATGGACATATGTTGGTATATAACATAGATTAATAAATCATGTTAAGTTTATTTTTGCAATTTTACGCTATTGAATATAATAGTTAATTCTTATAAAAGATTTTAAGGAGGGCATGAGGGGGGATAAACTAGTTGGTTTTTGTGGGGTTTAGTCTCAACTAGGTCTTAGGTTCAAACTTCATGGGAAGGAATTGAGTATGGAAGTCACTTTTGTGGGAATTAAACTATCCCAAGGGGTGTCCAAGCTTGACCTAGTTTTGCACAATCTTGGTGATTGCATCCCTCTAGTGGGTAGCTCATTTTTCATCCAATAGATGGGTTGGCCTAACCTAAGCCTAGCCTAGTTATAAAAAAAATGTAGAATGGGAAATTAGGAATTACCATCAATAATGAAGACCATGGCACAATTAACAAATGAGAATGTCAGAATTACCACCAATAATGAAGACCATGACACAATTAACAAAGTTACCAACTCATTTTTCATCTAACCTAAGCTTAGCCTAGTTATAAAAAAAAATGTAGAATGTGAAATTGGGAATTACCACCAATAATGAAGACCATGGCACAGTTAACAAATGAGAATTTCAGAATTACTACCAATAATGAAGACCATGACACAATTAACAAAGTTACCAACTCATTTTTCATCCAATAGTCGAGTTGGTCTAACCTAAGCTTAGCCTAGTTATGTAAAGAATGTAGAATGAGAATTTCAAAATTATCACCAATAATGTAGACCATGACACAATTAACAAAGTTACCAACTTAACCAGAACTGTAACTTCAAAACGAGGACTTTAACCCAAAAAAACCCGATATTTGAACAAAAATTATGAAAAACATCTTAAAATAAAAAAGTGGCAATGTTACATCATCATTTTTTAAGAGTTACAATTCCAATACTTGTCAACCATAACATTAGAAACCAAAATCATAATTACAAAAAACCTTACAATTTTCAACCATGGTGTTAAAGATCAAATAGCATGACTCCAAAAAACCTTAAAATTCAACATTTTTCAACAATGAAATTAAAACCAAATATCACAAGTACAAAATACCTTAATTTCAACATTTTTAAACCATGGCATTATAAACCAAATAGCATGACTATTAAAAACCTTAAAAATCAACACCTAAATCAAAGAGTCATTACGAAGAGTAATTTTTTAAAGGCTAAAAGTATAGTTCTTTTGAGATCTTAAACTAAAACAACTTGAATTATTGCAACCAAACTTAAAAATCAACCATCAAATTGATGCAACCCTTTTTCAATATAAAATTGGTCTAAAAAATCTTTACCATTATCACCATATAATCTAAAAATTCAACATTTTACTTTTAATCAAAATTTCAATACTAAATATATTGAATGAAACATAAATTATTTCTCAAAATTATTATTATATTGCAAATATTCAAAACAAATAAATTTATTATAATACATATAATTTAATCACACTTATACCTATTATAATACATATAATTCAATCATATAAAAATGACTCATACCTTTTATATATAAAATTAACACAATCTTATTATAATACATATAATTCAATCACATAGAAATGACTCATAATTTTTCTATATAAAATTAAAACTAACCGTATTAAATTATAGAAATAAGACAAAAGGATAATATCTAGCATTGCCCTCTATTATTTCAATCAGAAATCATTCTCTCTTGAAACAAGAAGATTTGTCCCCCCAATAATATTTTGTTTTATTTTTTTAATAACATGCTTTAATTTTGTTTTTAATTTTTCCTCGTTGAATTCTTTTTATTTTTAAATTTTTAATCAAATAATTTTATGAATATATTTTCTGTTAATTTTACGATTTTATGATTGCTGTTTTATATGGTATGTTTTTATTACAATTTGTTTTATTTGTATGTATTTTATTTCTCTCATTTTATTTATTTTAATTTTACGATTTATGATTTTTATAGTGTATTGTTTTATTTCAATTTGTTTTCTATATTATTTCTATCTTTTTTGTTTATAATTCGATTTTTTTATTCGCTAATTATTTAAATGATTTTAATTTTTTTAATTCGTTGTTAATATATATATATTTTTTAAATGTTTGTAAACGTTGAAATTTTAATTATTTTATAATTAATTTCAACTATTTTTTAAATATATTTTTTATAATTTTTTAGAAAAAAAATATATTTTTTCATTAATTTTATTAAAATATAAGAGGAATAAATTTTAATCGTTTATAATTTTATTTTTTCTCATTTAGGAAAATGACATTAAAAAATGTATTTTTTTAATAATTTTTAATTAAGAGTTGCAATTGTGACATTTAAAACATGGAAAATTTTAGGAACTAATATTCATGTTAATTTTCTTGGTTTTTTCCATAAAAAAAAGATTTGTTAATTTTCATTTTTTCAAAAAATGATTTGCCCAAATTTCATAGTATAAAGTTATTTTAAATTAAAAATTGTTAAAATTTTATATAGACTATAATCATTAGAAATTTGAATATTTTACAAAATTATCACCAAATGTTTTCTTGCATGCTAGAACCTAGTAAGATTCACTAAGATTTCTAAACATTTATATAAATTTCCATCCTTAAAATTTTCCATGATCTAAAGTTGAAACTAGACCTTCTATGAATGTTGCATTCACTATGATTTCTAACATACATAAATTTCCATCCTTAAGATTTTCCATGATCTAAAGCTGAAACTAGACCTTCTATGAATGTTGCTTAACAAAAAATAGCTAACACTTATGGTTAAAGTCCATTACTACCTCCAAAAATGAATGAAGACTGTTAAGAGAATGGAAAATGTCACAAGAGGAAAATAGAATAGAGTTTTCATGGTATGTAAAATATTAAAAAAATAAATGATGGGAAACAAATATGTTTGTATTGTGTTGAGTTTGATCATCAAGAAGGAAATTATTAGATGCTTGGCATAGTACCAGATATATGTTTGGTGTTAGATACAAATTTTGTTTATGCTCTTGTAAAATAAGCCAAGACATATAGAAAATTAGATAGTGTTTTAAAACAAGCAATTATAACATGACAAAAGTTTTACAGAGATTTACATAGGTATCATGGAAACTATTCGGAAAATAAATGTAAATTTTCTCATTCATATTTATGTATTATTGCAAGTGTCATTATATATTTTTTTAAACTCATTTATCCATAGAATGTTATATTTTATTTTCATAGGATTTCACTACGTCACATTAAATTATGTTGAAAGGAAATTATTATTAAGAAATAGATATCAAGGAAGTGATCAACACTTTTCATATTAAAAAAACAAAAGAGGAAAGGAGAAAGAAAAGAAAAACAATAGAACTTGAAACTACAAGAATAGAAAGGTGAAACATAACACACTCAGGAAAAAAATAATAAAAATCATTAATCTAAAAAATCTAGAAAGGGGGGTTTTATCACTTTTACATGATAATTAATGAAGCTTGCTAGACATGGTAATTGAAGCAAAGAAAAAGGTGAGGAAAGGTGACTTGAGCATCTCAACACCCTCTCTATAGAGGCACTCATGGATGATGGATTTGCATAACCTAATATAAGAATATGACACCTTTCATGAAGTAAACCCCAAACCATAACACATATCACTTGCACTTGTCATTTGAAATGGACAACCTAGGAATTGTTATTTGCCCCTGGGGTTAGATGCACTTAATAGGGACCTATGATAACCACCCCATACCTAAATTTAGAAACTTGTATATAGTCATTTGAGGATGGGGCATGTTTAAATTACTTTGAGAGCTTTGACATTACATATGGTCCACCTTGACATTCTTATGGTTCTTGTACACATAATTATGTGCTGGATAGTTATTCCAAGTACAACATAGGATCCATTGAGGGATGATGTGATGCTTCTTCAACACTTCATAGAGGATGTCCAATCACATTTCATGATGACACAAAGCATAGTTATTCCAAGTACAACAGAGGATCCATTGAGGGATGATGTGATGCTTCTTCAACACTTCATAGAGGATGTCCAATCACATTTCATGATAACACAAAGCACTTGTTGAAGGATGCTAGGGCAACATTAAGGAGGGTTGACCTTGATGGGGACTTGGCACAAATTGATGAGACCCTCGACCATCCTTCGGACCTTGGACTTTGACTTTTTGGGCTCAGACATTACCTTAGGAGAAAATGTACACTTAAGATGATATGCCACCCACACGCTGGTATTGTACCTTCTTGATGGACATTTCTTTTCTCTTGATGACAATTGATGATGATAATGAATTGGGAACACTTTAGAGTAGATTTTTCACCTTATACCAGGATGATGTCATGCCCTAACTTACATTTGATGATGATGTGGGATTTTGGAGGATGATGTTGGTTTGGGAGGACTCTTTTTGGTGATGAGGCATGACATTGAGATGATGAGACAAACTCCATTGAGTCATCCATTGCACTTTTAATTCAAAGAAATGAATAATGAGGATGATGCCATTGTTTGGGGGAGGGGGGGATTTTTCTTAAGCTTCTTTTGCCCCATAAGCTTGAAATCTGTGTTGACCAGAAAACAAAACAAACAGAACACTGGAAACATAGAATCTGCGTTGACAATCGAGAAACATGCACCAAGGAACATAGGTAAAGAAACCATAAACAAATTGACTCAATGTCAAAACCAAATGCCAAATCCATGGACACATATATGGCACCAAGTAACATGAAAAATCCACAAAATATTTTTCAAAGTTAAGAAACTGCCAGCAGAAGCCAACAATAGTAAAAGGCCATTGCGGTAACAATATTCCTCTGTAAAGGGCAAAAAAACGAGGTACTAGAGAATTCTTGTATCTATTAAATTTGCTGTGTTTGAAATACAAAGTAAGGCTAGCAAACAGGGAAGGGTTCAGCATTTAAAAAAGACCGTTGTGTATGGAGTAATAATTTTATTTGGATGGTAATTTTTATTTTTTTTGATGATAGAAATAAATTCAACAATCTAGAAAGCTTCAAAATCCTTGAAAATTTGATAAATGTGACCAGATTTCTAAACCATTCCCAACGAAATTATAGCCGGATTAGAGCACTCGTTTAACAAAAATAATGACAATACCGCAACTTAGCATTTTATATTTTATCTATAGGAACTTGAACCTAAATTACCAACATTCATCATACCTCGTCATCCCAAGATTCGACACTAACGCGCAGACCTCCAAGAAAAGAAAGCGTCCCTTCTGCCTTGTCAGTCAACCCATCCTCCTCCACCGTGTCGATCTGATCGTGAAGAAGCTGAATAGTATTGAGGAATCTGGAAATCCCACTTTGCAGAACGGGAGCAGAGACAGGATAGCGCCCTATTATTGCCACAGAGAAGTTCTTTTTGTTCTCATTCATGCCATATTCTACATTTGCAGGCATTGGCCATATGGGAATCTTTTCTATATTTATATTATGTTCGCTACTCGACCGTGCTAAAGACGCCGACCTCCACATTGTCATAACAGCCAACTAAAGCCATGCTCCCCGAAGAACACAGGCCCTTACAGCCATTGTGGAGGTCTATTGCCACTGTACGCTGCTCTGGCCTTGAACAGGGTAGGGAATTAAAATGGCCTTCAAACCCAATCGTTGTTCTATGACGCTTATATTAATCCAATTTGCAATGCAAAAAGTACGATAGCTAACTCTACTCACCCTTGCCCCTGCAGCAAAGGAATAAACAAAATGGAAAAAAATTAACTTTCCATTATTGAAATCCAAACGCGTAAAGCAAAACAGCACTCTAATAATTTTATTTAATTTTACTTCCATTAATATAAATTTATATATTTTAACGTTTATAATACAAATATAATAATATAAGAGAGGTATAATAAAATAATTTAAAAAATTTAAAATTATATAATATATTAAGAGTGTAATATTTTAATTAATATAAAATTAAATGTTAATGAGATAAAATATATATAAGCATATTTATCATAGAAGTGTAATACTTCAAATAAAAATAATATATATATATAGCTCTCTACCTTTTATTTTTCTATATATTTGTGTTAATTTTTTTAATATATATGAAATACAATTAAATTATATAAAATTATTATTTATAGAAATATAATGTTTCAATAAAAATAAAAAACTAAAATGTAATAAAAAAAATTGTTTTAATAATTTTGTATTTTGTATATATATATAGAAGTGAAATTGGTGAGCTTGGTGAGCAGGTAGCTTAATTTTTTAAATTTATTAAAAGCAATGGACCATTTTGCTAAATAAAATTTGCTTGTATATAAATGAAAGTTATAAATAATAATGAGGAACTTATCATGGAGGAGCTTATTAGAATTGGAATAATCTCAAATCCCTAGGAATTTGGTGGGTTGGAGTCACTTGGCATGAATCTAATTTTTTAAATTTATTAAAAGTCAATGCAACCTAACAAACTCTATATCAAGTAAGCATATGTTGAGCATATTCCCTTGAGAATCAATCTAGATCATTAAAAAATAAAATAAAAAGTCAACATATTCATCCACTTTAGTTGAAATAAGAAATCTCCCAATAAAATATCATAAATTAAATATAAAAAGAAACATATGTAAATTTATATTTATAATAATTGGTGATATTATTTTATTATTTTTGATATATAAATTTATATATTTATTACATTATAACTAGAAGTGAAATATTTCAATAAATATCAAAGTTTAAATATATAAAATAAACATATGTAAATTAAAAAAATATTTCAATCTTTAATTTTATTGTTATTTATTAGTTTTGAAAGCCTGCATGTGTTTGTTTTTTATTATACCAAAGATTCATCAATACATACTTAAATTATATATCAATCTAGCTAGTTCTAGAGGGATCAAATCTCTTTTCACTTTAAAAGAGATTTGCATCTCAAGAAATTCATCCATACACACTTAAATTATATATCAATCCAGCTCCTCCGAGAGGGATCAAATCTCTTTTCACTCTAAATGAGATTTGCATCTCAAGAGATTTGATCCCTCTAAGTGCTTGGTAAATCCGGAGTTAAGATGAATCTAGGCTAGTTTAATTATTAATTATAGTTAATTATAGCGTAGTCTAAACATGTGATGACTTTGCCTAGAAAAGAATGGTTTTTCCAATATGATTTTGATGAAATCCGGTGGAAATTTTAAAACTATTAGGTTTCATAATTTTTGGGTGCTCCAAAGGTTCTTAAGGGTGTTGAATCCATTTCCACCATTGAAAAATTTATTCAAAGATTCCCGGTTTCATATTTTTTGAAAAAAAAATGTCGATTTCCTACAAAAATCGTCATCCAAATGAAATTGTCACTTGCTTAGACAAGTCCATAATATATATATATATATATATATATAATTTGGCCAAATCAAAATGTTCTATTCCTAATTATAATCTACCAAGCTTCGAGAAGGATCAAATTTCTTTTCATTTGATTTCATTTTTTAGTTTTATGTAATTTCACTGAGTCAAAATGTTTTATTGATAATTATAATTATTGTTTATTTATTTATTTATCTATTTTTATGTCATTTAATCTAGTCAAAATGTTAAACAAGACATTACATTACAACATATATATCCTATTGAGATGGAGAAAGCCTTTGGGTGCAAAAACATTTATATATTAAACAACCTAGATCCATTTTAACTGTAGATCTACCAAGCACTAAGAGATCAAATCTCTTTTCACTCTAAATTAAATATGCATATTAAAAAATTTGATCCATCTTGAAACTTGATAAATGTAAAGTGAAGATAGATCTAAATTAATTATATATACATTAATAAATAATAACTTACAAAAAATAATAATAAAAATAATAATTTAATTAATACTAATTTAATTATTTTATGATTATGTGTATGGTTAGAATTATATGATTAAAGTGAAAAAAGTAATTTTATATAAAAAACTTATTTTTAAAATAAATCATAAAATTCCCGACATTCTGTTTCATAAATTAGGATCAACTAATAAAATTAATTACAAATCTATAACCATTAATTAATTATAAAATTTTAAAAGCGAAATTAATAACATAAATAAATTAAAATTCGGTATTCATATTATTTGGAGTGTAATTCTTTCCAATGATATCATATAAAATTCGATATTCATATTATTTGAAGTGTAATTCTTTCCAATGATATCATATGTGTGGAATAGTTATACAATTTTTTCAGAGAGAAAAATCTTCATAGTATTATATTGAGACAATATAAAGAGTACATATGAGATACAGCAAGAGCCAAAAAACTAGCATCCTTGCGAGTATATGGAACGATAATCTTACAGATATAGGGCCATCCCTTGAAGATCAGAAACAAGGACATAGCAAATACAGCCTGACAAAATGCAAGGAACCAAATCAGATAAGAAAATACTGAAAGCCAAAAAGAGAAATCTGTGAAACATGTCTGGATAGGGAAGAAAGCAAAATGATCAGATCATATTCCAGGGATGAAGAAATCCTGTATGAAGCAAGAACGATCGTCATCAGATATCATCAAATACCAAGCACTAAGCACCAGGCTCTAGTGACAGACCTTCCTTCGACAAACGGTCAGCCTGAACATTAAGGGAGCGGGGAATGTGCTTGATAGATGGCTGAACTAATTTATTCCAGAAATACATAATCCGATCCATCCATCCAGAAAGATGTGGATAATTGATATGGCAGGCACCCCTGACATGGTCAATCATGACTTTTGAGTCTCCAAAAATAGAAATGTTTTGTATCTCCATAAACACACAGAAGGCAAGCAATCCAGCGAGAGCCCTTGCCTTAGCCAAGCTGTTAGTACCTCCCCCCCCATTCCAAGATAAAAATTATTGCAGCTTCTCATCCATGATTACATGAACCCCGCATCCACATATATTGAACTGTTCGGCCCCATCAAAGAAAGTAGCGGGCAAAGTATTGAGAGGGACTGCCACCTCAATTTTTCGTTGCAAATCCGTCTTGTGTTTCTTAACAGGCAGCATTCTATGAGTGGATAAAATATGTTGCATAGAAGACATCAGAGGCGCTTTAGAATCTTGGAAGATCTTGGCGTTCCTCCATTTCCATAAGCACCATAAGATGATGATAAACAGAGAATGCCAAGATTCCTTTTGCGCACACCACCATTGAAAAGCATCCTGTACTGTAACAAAAACATTGTGAGAAAAACCATAAAGCAGAGACAATTCGTACCAGATCTATAGAGAGGAGTTGCATTGGAAAAACATATGAAGGTTGGATTCCTCCGCTGCCTCACACATGGAACATCTACTCGGACCATGCCAGCACCTCCTCCGCAAGTTGTCCCATGTCAAATTGCGGTTGTTGAAAACCAGCCACGTGAACAATATCATTTTAAGAGGGCAACCCAATTTCCAGAATTTAAAGGGGAATATAGAGAAAGAGATTTGGGCCTTAGAATGAATCATATCAGCATATATGTCTTTTACTCTAACTGGAAATTTTTTATTTGGAACACTCCATATAAGCATATCCGCGGAACCAGATCGATGGATGCCCAAGCTGCATAGAAAGTTTTTTACTAAATTCCATTCTGAATGAAGCGTGATAGGCAGGTGAAGATCATGAGCATCTTTCCAAATAGGAATAGGGCCGCACCAGAGAGAAATAATTTTATCCCATGTGAAAATACCATTTCTATAAAGAAAAGGTAACAAGCTTTTAGGATGCAAGTGCGCTCACGATTGCCAGCAATGGAATCAATGTCGATGAAGACACGGTCGCCAGAGAAAAGGTTCCAACACAGGTGTTGAAGGAAGTAATGTTGGACTTTCCTAAGACTGAGCCATATAGCAGAACCATGGCTAATTCTAATAGAACCCCTCTGATACCAAAAAACTAGATCTTTGTCTTGCAGGTATTTTTTCCTAATGGATGCACTCCAAAGACCTTCGCCGAAAATGGCTCTTGTCAAGGATTTGCATAATAGTGCTCTACCAAAAGAACGCATGTCGAGCAGGCCCCAACCACCATTCTTCTTTGGCATAGAGATCATATCCAACTTCGTTAGGTGAATTTTAATTTTACTGGAACTTCCACCCCAAATAAAATTTGCCAACAATCTATTTATCTTGAGGATAATGCTAGCAGGAAAAGAGTAAATATGAGCCCAATACACCGCTAACTGTGTCAAGACCGACTGAGACAGAATATATCTCCCAGCCAGAGAGAGAGCCCTGTTTTCCCAAACCGATATTTTTTTATAGAACCTTTCCAGGATCCAGTGCCAGTCCAAACTGGAGTAACCTTTAGCTTTTAATTGAAAACCTAGATATTTCATGCCATCTTTAATCGATTTCAAAACAATACCAAGTAGATCAGCAATCCAAATAACCATTTCCATGTTTGTATCATTATGGTGAAGGGAAGATTTACCTTTGTTAATATATAACCCAGTGGCCCTCTGGAACCTATTAAGAATGTCATTGAGGCAGATCCATGTCGTCCTGCACAACATGGCGAAGATGAGCACATCATCTACAAATAGATTATGTGATACATAGATACTCCTGCAGATCCTAATCGGCTTGCAACGATTTTCGGCCACGACTCTGTTAATCTGAAGACTGAGTGTGTTCATTGCCAAAATAAATAAGAGAGGTGAAAGGGGGCACCCCTGGCGAAGTCCCCTTTCTGAAGGAAAAAATGGAGAAGGTATTCCATTAATAAGCACCGAATAATGGACATTTTCTACACATGACATGATCTAATCAATGGATTGAGAGTTTAGTCCGATTTTAGCCAGCAAACACCTCAAGAATTCCCAATCCAGACAATTGTAGGCTTTCTGCAAATCAACTTTAAGAATGGCCACATCCATCAACTTTGTTATCATTGAAAACAGACTTTCCTGACTGATGGCAACAACATCCAATATGTTGTGGCCTTTTAAGAAAGCATGTTGATCCATGGAGAGGAAGGAAGCCAGCGTCAGTTTCAATCTTTCCACAATAATCTTGGATATGATTTTGAAAGATATATTGCATAAAGATATCGGCCGGAAGTCATGAAAAGATTCCACTTCATCTTTCTTAGGAATAAGAGCAATCAGAGTGGATGAAGTGTTATGGTGTATACTTCCAGAAATACGGGATGCCTCTAACATCTGCAGCAAGTCATTTTTGAGGAGGTCGAAGAAGTGAATATAGAACTCAATGGTCCAGTCGTCTGGGCCCGGAATTTTATCCTTGCTAAAAGCTTTTAGAATGCCAAGAAGTTCCCCTTCAGTAATTTGCTGGAAAAGACTCGCGTTACCATCGTCGTCAAACATTGTTGGTGCCAATTCGATCCCCTAGAGAATATCCTGAAAATCGCAGACTTCCTTCCTTTTGTATTGTGTTTTAAAATGCCGCACTGCTTCATTTATAATATCATGATGGGATATGCAGTAACCACCTTTTCCATCAGAAATTTTCCAGATTGAGTTTTTGACCCGCCTAGCATTTGCAACTTTATGAAAAAAGCTAGTGTTCTGGTTGCCTTCCTTGAGCCAAACTGCCCTACTTTTGAGCCTCCATGAGGCCTCCTCCTGTAGAAGAAATTTTTGCTTTCTGATCTCTAAGTCCCTTATGTGACATTTAATACTGAGAGGAAGATCATTTGAACAAGTTGAACCAATGAGGTGGTCCATCTCCATTTGAATATCGTGGAGCAATTGCCTGTCCTTTTTTTCCCTGTCTTGTTGCCATTCCTTTGACACCTTTCTCAATACCACCATTTTTTCCCTTAAAGACATCATTGGAGGGGAAGAATCACCGGCCGATAGCTCCTTCCACGATTTGGAAATAAACGCATTGAATTCTGGAATCTCCAACCAAGTCCGATTAAATTTGAAGGGGTAAACCACTCTGAAGCCCTTCTCCCTCCAGCTTAGGATAATAGGCTTGTGATCAGAAGAAAAAGCCGTCCCAATATAAGAGAAGGGTATGCCCATTTTGTCGATGACGCTCACATGAATAATGAAGCGATCAATCCTCTTTGCAATATAAGCTTTTCCTGACCTGTTGTTGTCCCATGTAGGCATCATTTTAGTAGGTGCAATATCCACAAGATTTCTGCTAAGAAGTTCCATCTTAATAAGATCAGTCAGCGAGTCTCTTTTTTGGCACTTACCCTAACATTCATCAGAGCATAAGGTGAAATTTAAGTCTCCCGCAATAATCAGAAAATCAAGATCAAAAAATTCCGATGCAAACATTTTTTCCCAAAAGGGGAATCTGTTTTTATAGGGTGCATAGGTATTTAGAATGTTAAAATGAAAGTTATGGCCTCTGAGAGAAGCCGAGATAAGAATACCAGCAAAACACTTAAATGCTCTAGCATTGATCCACGCGGGATCCCATAATACAGCTAGACCCCCAGAAAGGCCTCTTGCCTCACATGCAACCATAAACCATGATGGAAACATTTTCCGAAAGTACGAGATGGAGGCCCGACAGCTGTGCATGGTTTCTTGGATCAAAATGATCTTAGGTCGTGCCGATTGGAAAATCTCCTTAAGTGCCAAGAATTTTGGGTTAGCGCCTAAACCCCTGATATTCATGGAAACAATGAAAGTCATTTGGAGGGCTCACCAGCCATGCTCGCTCTAAGGGGCTGTAGTTCAGATATATCATGAATAGGAACATCAACGAGGGCCAAGTTCCTCACACCGGACGTAGAAGCAATTGTTCTCCCCCTGAAATGCCGACTACCACCAGCATGTTTCTTCCTAACAGTAATATTCTTTGCAGAATTAGGACTAATGAAGGGTGAAGCAGGGAAATTAGGCTTATGAATGGTCAAGGGCTCCAGTTCAAGAGATTTTTTACAGAGCAGAAAATCAATATCACTATCAAAGCGGTTCGTCGGAGAAGACACAGGAGAATTAAAAGGGGTGGCAGCCTCCTGCGGCTCTTTACCTTTTGAGGAAGGACGAGTGCACTTATCTGGAGTCGGGGAGGAGGAAGAGATGGTAATAGAATGGGAGCCGACAATAAAATCACTCATAGGCAGAGGTGGAGGAGAAGGAACTGCCTTGTTAACCACAGGTTCGGGAATGGATGCGCAAAAGTATTTAGAAGGCCCACCCTTATCAAGATTAACAGGAATAACATGGATGGTTGTTCCATTATCAGGCCCGACGGAAGAGTCCGCAGGAGGAGGCCGATGAGATAGAGGAGGCTCCGAGTGGTTAAGGGCCTGCTCATCAATTGGATCAAACACTGATAAGCTAACAGATGATGAAGAAAGCTTCTCAGCAAGAGGGATGGACAGGTCCATTCGGCTTCTGCGAAAGAACGGTCTAGAAGACGGATTTGCATGGCGCCTGCAATTTTTAATGAGATGTCCAGTCCTGTGGCAAAAAGAGCACCTAAACAGAATACCCCAGAAGTCTAACCATTGTTTTATACTAGACCAACCCCAAGCAATCTCAATATGGTCAGGGTAACCTCCTTTATATGTCTTCTCAATGAGAATCCACGCAATCCTTTTATCCTTTTCTCCACGGCACCAAGGATCCACATAAACGAATTTGCCATTGGAGTTTCCAATCTCTGTGAGGGATTCGATAGACCACATTTCCAGTGGTAGATTTGGGAGTTTAACCTAGATCAAACTATTAGAAGGAGTGCTTTTTAATGGATCAAACTGATATACCACCTGTAGAGGGCAAGGAAGCTTCTACCACAGAGCCAGGGACTCTTGAAGACATTCTCTAAATCAGACGCCTTAAGGAAATGGAAACAGTACCAATCTTTCATAAGGAGAGAGATAATGGGGGTATAACAAATCAATGGCTTCCACCGCTCATCGAGCGAATTCCTCATAACAGCATCGTCCATAATCGGGAAATGCCATCTGCCAATCAATGCAAGATTTTGTAGACTGCCAATTCTGTCCGAGAGATGAGAGCAATCCAGAGAGATGGCCTTAGGTGGAGAAGAAGTCTTAACTGGATTCCTGGCTTTATTGTATTGGGAAGCCTTTGAATGGACCCGCGGATCCTTCCCATGCCATGCAGGCTTAATAATCATATCATCCACCGTGGCTTGCCACTCGGACAACGTGGACCTCTCACATGACTTTTCTGCCAAGATGGTGGCACGGATCAAAGCCTTCGTGGCAGAAGTGTCCGAACCACCATCCATCGATACAAGAGAAAATCCAACACCAGGCAGAAAATCTCCTTCCTTAAATACGATAAGGACAGGAAAGGACAAAAGATAAATCTTCCCCCGATCCAGAAAAGAATATAACACCTGGATGGAGTAATAGCCAGATGGGGGAAATTAAGGAGGATGGGATAGAGAAGGCATAAAATACCGTGCCTAGAACTCTCCAGAGGAAAGAACACGCGATACAATGAAGACACTATCAACGAGAAGAAAACTATGACGGGGGGAAGTACAGATAATGATGATAGCAAGTTGCCATATTGACAAAGAAGGAAGTTCCAAGAAGGATAGTACACTTAAGTACCAATGCCACGTCTCATAGAGGACAAGACTAATAACTCTGAGGAGATTTTAAAAAATACCATGGAAGGGGGATAATGGGCGAAACCACCCCAAAAACAGGAAACCAGAAACCACATACCGGCCAGACCAAAAGAAGCCAATACAGACTAACAATTCAGGTCGAAAAAACACCAGAGGATGAAGATATCTAACCAGAAGAGGAATCCCTGCAGTCTATACAGCAGCAGTACATAACAAGTATACACCACCAATCCCCGATCCTAATACGAAAATCTGAGCATGGCTTATAAATAACAATGGAGTTCTTCAACTTAAAGAAGAGCGTCTTGAGCATCTTGACAATTTAAACCATGGAGAAAAAGACCATCAAAGACATAAAACCAGTACACAGTCCTAAGCAAAAATACTGATAATGAATATCAGAGGACCAGCAAATTGATTAAAAGGAAAAATAGAAGCAGAAGCCAAGCTAGTATAAACCATTTAATAACATTCCATGGATATACATAGTCTTGTCTCTTAAAGTAGATCACTAGAACTAGCTTATCCTAAAAAATTATATATACAGAAAAAGAAAAAAGCATGTATCATATGATAACCAGAGAAAAAGATACTAACCTCTTTACCACCCCCTCACAACCGCGAGCGAGAGCGACAGAGGCACAAAGCGTGAGATATAAGCCAACGTTACCTTCCGAGGATGAACTGTGAAAACTTGCGTTCCAAAAGTAGGATGAATAATCTAAACGAAAACAGTTAAACCACCCCACAGAGATGAGGGGAGTGAATGGCCGGAAGGCCGAGTGGCCAAGAAAAACGCTAACACAGTGGGAGAAATGGTTAAGTAGATGGAGAGAATATGTGACATAGAAGCGCGTCTAGGGCTAGGTGTAATGATAGGAAGAAAAACATACATGCATGTGATTCCACGAGAAAATGTGTAAGGAGCATGCAAGGAAAGGCTGGGGAAGAGGCTGGAACGTGGCAAAAGCCACTGCAAGAGGAGTAGGCCTAGTGATAGGAAGCTCTAGATTGGTTCATAGTGGTGGCGAGCTCCATTGGCTCACAGGAAAGTGGAAAGTAACTCGGTTGGCTCCCTGCATCAACAGTCGCTCCCGCTCTGACATCTCAGACCCTTCTGGAAAGTGTGGAATAGTTATACATATACAAACATGTCTTGGAATATGAATAAAACAGAAATTAAAAGCTTACATCGTTTTTTAAAGGGAAAGTGGAGCTAGTATTAACTAAATTCGCATCACCCAGAATGACCACCAATGACTAATGGTTGCTTGTGTACAGGCAGTAGAGCTAATCCAAGTCCAGATGTCCATGTCACCACTTGAGCCCATTCTTATAGGCCATGTAAGAAAGAAACTTCTGCCTCTAATCAAATGTCCCATTACAAATTCCAAAGTCATTAACAAGATGGCCCATTTTATATGTGCTTTTCATTTCCCGAAATCCAAGTTAAACTATGTGCTTCTTATTTTTCGAAATCCAAATCAAATTTACTTGCTTGTTTTCATTTGATAGGGCTAGATGACCCCATATTTGGTGGTGATTGGTGATTGGTTGCGAAGTAGAGTATTTTTTTAGTAGTTTTTAAGTATAATTTTTTTTTGATTTTTGGTCATAATTTGATAGAAAAATTTGTGGCTATATATTGATTTGTGTTGTTTAAACTAGTTTTTTAACTTCATATATGGATTCAACACCCTAAAAAACCCATGGGGCACTTTGATTGTGATGAGTTCACCTTTCAAATTTGTGATTTCAATGAATCCCGGCCAGATTCTAGACAAATTAGATAAGAAAATAAACCGGAAAACTTTTCAAAAAAGTCACACCTAAAGACTACTTGGTATTCTCTCTATAGAATGAAGGAAATGATGGATTCTAATCACTTTTGTTTCATTTCATAAAGCCGACTCCAACCATTCGTTCTTGGGCAAGATGCATGACCAACCTTAATGAACAAGGACAAGGAAAAAGACACCTTTTCATTCTACCAAAGCGAAGATGAATTGCAATGCCTGTAGTGAAAAAGAAACATCTAGGATTAGGTAGCGAACATCGGGCAAACGATAAATTCCAAACCCTCTGTGACTTTTAGACGGATTTTGACGCAGGGTAACCCCTGCTTTACCCACAGTATGCATGGATCATGCACATATCTGATCTGTCCCAGGAATTTTAACTCTCTGCTGAGTTAAATATTCAAACATCAATGGTTAAGGCCCATTCATCAATTCCTATGTTGAAGGATTTATTAAAATCCCAACATAGTCTAACCCTTCATTCAATATGCGTGTATCGGAATTTAATCGCCCCTTATCCTTCTCTATGACTTTATTGAAACCTTTCTTTTAAACCTTCCTATCGGGGCATTATAACCCTTCTAAATCTTTATTCATTTATTATCGAAACTCATGCAACCCTTATAACCCTTCATTAATTCTTATTCCCGCATATATAACCAAACCCCACATTTTCCTTTGGTTAATTCAGACTTAACCCCCAATTCCTTCTATTGGCACTTTAATCCCTTGAAACCATTTACAAAGGAATTTAACTACAAAACATACATTTCTGCCTTTATACGATCCTTGCACGTTTCCCGATGATACACCTTTATCGCAATCGGGTATTGCTCCTCCGCAGGTCACATTAACATGTGTTTCATCGTCTCCTCTGATATACACATAACCTTCTGGATTTCAAATCACATTTACCGTGCTTCATTTCCCTATCGAGTCCGCTCTCATCGGCCCTTTGCATAATTGCATGTCACATGTATTAAATTCAAGGTCTATTCCCATAAAATATTGTGATCCGATCACATCGCTGATCGCATATCGCTTCCACCTAAGTTCCAAGTTTAATTCACTTACCATTGAAACATTGCGATCCGAATAAATCTCCACTGTTGATCCCCCTTTCGATCCGACAGTCTTTATGTTCCCGATCACCAAAGTTGCTTTGACGGTTCTGTGTTGTTGATTTGCACTTAACAGATCCAACGGTCCACAATAATTTTCGGTTGACAACAAGCGTGACACTTAACACCCTTTTGGACCCGATGGGAATTATAAACTCTCAACCTAATAAAGTTCGGGTTCGCACCTTTTGATTAACATTCGGTCAAATTCATGCCCAATGACTGTAGATGTTATACCATCGATGGCTGTGACAGTTACGCTGCGCGATTTAATCCTGGTTGTTGATCACAAAGATCCAACGGCTACGATTCGCCCAGACTTCATTTCTTCGCTCTTCCGCCTCACTTAAACTTCACGCCATTTCTTCAGGTTTCTGTGGTTTTGGGTTTTATTCAGGGTTTTGAACCTTGGCTCTTCTGCTGCTTAATTCACGTCAAATTGAACTTAAACTCTGTGAATTCTTACTCCGGATCATTCCAAAGCATCACTTGGATTCTCCGATTGGGTCCTCTACCTCTTCTCTTCCTATGTGCATTCGCCACAACTCCGCCTGCGTATATTTATTGCACAGAACTCTGGTTCACATTGCATTTATCATCCAATCACTCGAAATACACATTCGAACTCATAAGTGAGTTGATTATATTGATAAACAAATATTTACATAAAAGACTCTCTTCGGCCTGATCTTCAGTGTCAGTGGCCTCCGTTTCGCACTCTGCCTGTAGGCTTAAATCCCACATTCTAGCTTAACCATCTAATATCTAACTTTCTAACCCCTGTCTTTACCTTTTTGGCTTACATTTATACAAAGGATTCTAAAACCAATTTCTGGTTTAGATCCATAAATCCCTTAACAAAATTCCTAAATCTCTTCCTTGTTCCTAAAACTCCTCTATAATCCCTAAATTCATGAACTGACTCCTAATCTAAGATTTACAATCAATTCTCAAATCCCTCAATCTCTCAACTATCCTAAATCTCTCATATTCTCCTATATTCGAGAACATTTGCAATTATGCCTCACAATATTCAATTAACTCCCTATTCCAGCTTCTCTCATAATAATCACTCAAAACATTAATAATTACATTTAATTCACTCTTAGGAAACCAACTTCCTTGAAAACACAATACCCCTATGTCTACTAAAATACAATGGTTTTTCTTGGGCTGAATGTTCCTGTATCAGACTCCCAAAGTAGAAAATTTTCATGATCTCCTGATCATGTGTCTTCATAAGTTGTTAGAAAACCTCCAGGGTCCCAAACTTTAGTTTGTAGTTGTCCAAATGCTTTGTTCCTTTGCTACTGTTGTACTTCTGATGTCTTCTGCTCCATCTTCTTCTCCTTGTCAATCAATTTCAAATTTTGATTGATCATTCTTCCTGCTATTGTTAATCTCCTCCATATGGACTACAACTACCATAATTATTTAATCTCCATCTCCAGCACATCCTTGGACTGGGCTATACTTTGCCACTTACTTATTCCTCTTTCTCTTTGTTTCAAGTTGTTGTTGTTGTCCGCTAACTCTTCAAACTGTTGTAGGATACTTTCAATTGGTAGTTGTTGGTTCCTTACTTTTTCTTCTAATTTTGCTCCAACTCTTGCTTTGACTCCTACGCTTACTACCTCCCTTTCATCCTTACCCTCTGTCAAGATTATCTTTGTCTGCACTGAATCTTGACTTTCCAGCATTTTCTCCAGCAATTGAACATCTCCGTTCCATGGATTAAATTCTTCCATAGAATATTCTTCTTCCATTTTTGTTTAGCTGTCCATCTGTGCCAAATTTTCCCCAGCATTTGCAACTAAACCTCCACTCACAAAACACTTGTTAAAATACAAATCATAGGGCCTCAGTGCCTCCTCTTCCTTTGGCAACACATCAATATGATGCTCTGTTTTTTCCTCCTCTTCTATCAGCACATCAGTATGTTGATTCAACCTCTTTAAAGAATTCTCTAAAGTATTTCCAAGACTATCAGTTAGTCTTTCCTCCACACCATCTGCTTCAATGATGTCTTTTTTCTCGTCCACTGAAATGAACTTCTTCCTCTGCAATCACACTGTCATACTCTAAATTTCCCAGCAAATACTCCAGCAATTCAAGTTCTCTGTGACACTTCATAAGTACTTCATCATTACTTATGATTCCTGCATTTATACACAAATTATCAATCTAAAATTTACAAGGTTCAATAGTCCCAACTATTGCTTTACATATTAGTTCTTCAGACTGAATTTCACCTCCTTCTTTCATACAAAATTGTTCCTGTGTTGTCACAGTTTCAAATATCAATGCATTATCAAATTCTTTTTGCTGCAATAAATCACTGCTTCTCTCATTTAAGAGATATTCTCCATCCTCCTTTACTTCAGAGTTTTTATCTTCTCAAAGATATTCTCCCATACTTTTGACAGCTTCAAAATATTGCTCATCCTCTGCAAAACCTGTAATCACATCAAAGTTATTAGATTCAACAGTATAAGGTTTTACATTTTCCTTATGGCCTGCATTTATCCAACAATTCATAAAGTCATCAATAATTCCTTTCTCTTCACCCAGAACTTCGCCTTGTTCTGGTTCACAAATGGACACTTTCATTTCCAATTTAGCTTCTTTGAGTTCTTCAGATCTCAATTGAACACCCAGTACCTATTCAAGCTTCATCAACTCTTCTCCTAATTGCATATTCACTTTTGGACTTCTCTTCTTTTGTAGCTTTCTCTGTAATTTATGCCACCTCACTTGCTTTTTCCTCAAGACCCAACCTTGTCTTTGGTTTTCCTCAAGTATCATCATCAATACATTGAGTTGTTCTTTCATCTCTACAATCTCTTTGTCAATTTCCTCTTGACTCATCCTCTTCCTTCATCTTTCCTTTGCTGTGGTCTTCTTCAGAACCTTTGCTATGACTATCAGTGGCCATCTTCTTCTCTATTTTTGTGAGCTCCTTACTCACTTACTATGAGCTGCATTAAAGCCTCTGCATTAGCAAGTCTTCCCTGCTGCCACTTACCTCACCAAGCTTTCCTCTGTGCTTGGTCTTTTGGTAAGAACTTGGTTTTCTGTCTTTAGAACCTCCTTTGAGCACTCTTCTCTTCTCCTTTAGGCTTCGACTCATTTGCACCTTCTCAAGAACACAATTGTCCTCTTGTATTTCAATCACCATGAAATACTTGGTTCTGACCACTTTTTCTTTCACTTAGAAAGTCTTACCAGTTTCCTTCATTACCTTGGCAATTCTACCCACATCCTTTGTGGAATTGCCTTTGCGATCTGCAACAATACCTCTGCAGTAACAAGTCTCCTCCTTGCTACATATGCTTCACTAAACTTCTCTCCTCTGAGCTCAGTCTTTTAGCATTTCTCTAGTTCTTTCCTTTGGAACCAATTGAGCACTCCTTACTCTAGGCTTGCTGCAATCTTCTCACCTCCTTATGCTGTCACCTGTGTGTCAATATAAAAAACCACAAATCTCCAGTATTCAGATCAAATTAAACAAAACATGTCATCTCACCTTCAAGATCTCTACATGATCTTGTTCTACCATTTCTTGTACTTTGAATGGATTGTCCTTTGTCTTTTGCATATGCAAGTTCTACTGCACTTTATCTCTGTGTGCCTATTATTTATCAGATTAAAATATGATCTTCCTTGCCTACATACACATCTTAAAACACAACTCTGTTCTAAGTCCTTTTCTACAAAATTCCCTTATTCTGTTTTGTTATCAATTGTTCCAATCACAATTATGCTCTAATACCAAATGACGTAGGGTAACCCCTGCTTTACCCACAGTATGCATGGATTATGCACATATCTGATCTGTCCCAGGAAATTTCACTCTCTGCCAAATTAAATCTTCAAACATCAATGGTTAAGGCCCATTCATCAATTCCTATGCTGAAGGATTTATTAAAATCCCAACATAGTCTAACCCTTCATTTAATATGCGTGTATCACAATTTAATTACCCCTTATCCTTCTCTATGGCTTTATTGAAACCTTTCTTTTAAACCTTCCTATCGGGACATTATAACCCTTCTAAATCTTCATTCATTTATTATCGAAACTCATGCAACCCTTATAACCCTTCATTAATTCTTATTCCCGCATATATAACCAAACCCCACATTTTCCTTTGGTTAATTTGGACTTAACCCCCAATTCCTTCTATTGGCGCTTTAATCCCTTTAAACCATTTACAAAGGAATTTAACTACAAAACATACCTTTCCGTCTTCATACGATCCTTGCACGTTTCCTGATGCTACACCTTTATCGCAATCGGGTATCGCTCCTTCGCGGGTCACATTAACATGTGTTTCCCCGTCTCCTCTGACATGCGATAACACATAACTTTCTGAATTTCAAATCACATTAACTGCGCTTCATTTCCCTATCGAGTCCGCTCTCATCGTCCCTTTGCATAATCACATGTTGCATGTATTAAAGCCAAGGTCTATTCCCATAAAATATTGCCATCCGATCACATCGTTGATCGCATATCGCTTCCACCTAAGTTCCAAGGTTAATTCACTTACCATTGAAACATTGCAATCCGAATAAATTTCCACCGTTGATCCTCCTTCCGATCCGACGATCTTTATATTCCCGATCACCAAAGTTGCTTGGACAGTTCTCTACCGTTGATCTGCGCTTAACAGATCCAATGGTCCATAATAATTTTGGGTTGACAACAAATGTGACACTTAACACCCTTTTGGACCCGATAGGAATTATCAATTCTAAACCTAATAAATTTTGGGTCTGTCCCTTTTGGTTAACATTCGGTCAAATTCACGCCTGATGATCGTAGATGTTATACCATCGACAACTGTGACGGATACGCTACGCGATTTAATCCTGGCCATTGATCACAAAGATCCAACGGCTACGATTCGCCCAGACTTCATTTCTTCTCTCTTCCGCCTCAATTAAACTTCATGCCATTTCTTTAGGTTTATGTGGTTTTGGGTTTTCTTCAAGGTTTCGACCCTTGGCTCTTTTGTTGCTTAATTTGCGTCTGCTTGAACTTAAACTCTGTGAATTCTTACTCCGGATCATTCCAAAGCATCACTTGGATTCTCCGATTGGGTCCTCTGCCTCTTCTCTTCCTATGTGCATACGCCACAACTCCGCCTGCGTATATTTATTGCACAGAACTCTGGTTCACATTGCATTTATCATCCAATCGCTTGAAATACACATTCGAACTCATAAGTGAGTTGATTATATTGATAAACAAATATTTACATAAAAGACTCTCTTCGGCCTGATCTTCAGTGCCAGTGGCCTCTGTTTCGCACTCTGCCCGTAGGCTTAAATCCCACATTCTAGCTTAACCAACTAATTATCTAACTTTCTAACCCATGCCTTTACCTTTTTGGCTTACATTTATACAAAGGATTCTAAAACCAATTTTTGGTTTAGATCCATAAATCCCTTAACAAAATTCCTAAATCTCTTCCTTGTTCCTAAAACTCCTCTCTAATCCCTAAATTCATAAACTGACTCCTAATCTAAGATTTACAAACAATTCTCAAATCCCTCAATCTCTCAACTTTCGTAAATCTCTCATGTTTTCCTATATTCAAGAACATTTGCAATTATGCCTCACAATATTCAATTAACTCCCTATTCTAGCTTCTCTCATTAAAATCACTCAAAACATTAATAATTACATTTAATTCACTCTTAGGAAACCAACTTCCTTGAAAACACAATACCCCTATGTCTACTAAAATACAATGGTTTTTCTTGGGTTGAATGCTCCTGCATCAGATTTGAACCCTATTAGATTCTTAGGTGTTGCCTATACATTTTATAAAACAAAAACTACATACAAACATATCTTTCCCTTACAAAATTCAAGATAATGAAATAACCTTATAAATGGAAAGAAATTGGGCTTGCTTCCTTTGGCTAAATAAACTTATAAATGGAAAGAAATTGGGTTTACTTCTCCCAGCGAGTTGGATGTGGTTCGACTCTCCTTTCACAAGTTAACGTCAATATTTCATTATCTAGCAGGAAGATTTCATCCTATTGAGGGACTTCAAAGGAGCCAAAAAAACTATGAACAATAAATTGAATAATTTACCTCAATTTTATTTTAATTATTAATTTCATTTTATTTGTATTTTTATGTAATTTGACTTGATCAAAATGTTTAGCAATATAGGACATTACAACAACTCTTCCATACTAAGATGGAAAAAGCTTTTCAATAAACAATTATAGTAGGTGTAATATTTCAATAAAATATAAAAATTATATATATATATATATATATATATATCAAAAAATATTTTAATATTTAAATTCAGTTGTGATTTGTTAATTTTTTATTTATATAACAAACATTTAAATTATAGAAATTTATATATTCATAAGCAATTATAATAGAAGTATAATATTTCAATAATATATAAAAGTTAAATATATAAGAAAAAGCATATGTATTTTTTAAAATTTTTGTTGATAATATATATGTGTGTATGTGTGAGAGTTACAATAATTTTTAGTATTATATACAAAAGAGTTATATATATTTTTAGCATTATATATATTATAATTTTCATTTTTATTAGTTTGATGAATTTAATATTGAATTTTATTTTTAAAATTTTAATTGTTGAATTTTTGTTACATTTTTTTAAAGTAGTTGAACTCAAACATGAACACGAACGAACTAGGTGACTTAGATTGAAATACATGTCAACCGAATTTGCTAAAATAATAATTTGTGTGTTATTTCAACACCCTTGAATACACGGAAGATCATAGAAAGATACAATGACATTGTATGCCTTCAAAGTTGGAAGCTAGGTTTCCCTAACGGAGAGATATTTTATGACACGATAGATCATAAAGAAATACAATGATCTTGTTTTCCTTCAATGTTGGAACTTGGGTTTGCTTGAGGGAGATAACATGATTAATTTTGTAGATGCATTCTCTTTGTTTGTCGTTTACAAGACAATGTGATCTCATTTATCCACAATCTGTGACAAAAATTTGATTTCATATATTCACAACTTTTTATTTTTATTTTTATTGGTGGGAAAACCTACCATAATTTAGTGGTCAAACCGATAGTGGAGACAACTATCACTTGTTGCTATTTGCAAATGTAGGTTGACTAATCATTGTTATTTAAGGAAAACCATGCCACCTGTAATTACCCACTGGTGGTTTGTGAGGGGGCAAGCTTACACTCATGCCAGATGCCTCTCAGCCTTGGGTCATTAACATGTTTCCTTATGCCCAAAGAAGACAAGCTCTTAGCCAAGCAAAAATTGTTTTAGGTTATATCCACAACCTATGATAAAGATGGGAAATCATTTTCTTTTTTGTATGTATTAATGACAACAATGAAATAAATGTTATATATAATGGGATATATATGGTTGAATCTAAATATTTAATAATATATACTCCATTGTGTATTGTTTTCTAAAATTTATTTTTATCTATTTTCCATATAAAATGGATATAACTATGTGATTTCCTACAACTCCATTTTTTTATTTTATGTGTGTGTGTTTCCATCATAATGTAAATAAAACATTAACATTGCATGTATAATAAATAAATAAATGTTGCATGGTAACACAATTCTTGTTGGAGAAATTAGAAAATTTATAACTGATAGTTAATATGACTAAATACATAAGTAAAGAGTGTTTTTTTTCTTAGAAAACAATTAAACTAAGAAAAAAATTATTTATTCATAGAATTTATAAAGGAGGATTAAATCATCTATCTTGAAAGTAGAAAGAGATTTAAATCTTCTAAAAAGCAAATTCATATGAGTAGTTATCAATTGTAAATTAGGTATTGACAACATCATAATAAAATATATCCATATCATTTCGTATATCTTAGTTACTAATATTGTGCAACTAGTAAAAGGTAAAATAAATATAAATCATATAATATGTTAATAATAAATACATATTCCTAAATGGTGGTGTTCACTCTGAAAAAGGTTGGGGAGGGAAGGGGCTTCCACTGCCCCACCTGGGTAAGCGGTTGGGGGATGTGGCAACACGTCCCCATAAAGAGTGTTTATAAACATATAATTATTCTCAAGGCCCCACCACATGCTAGCTGATCTTAATCCATTCAAACTCATGCATGATTCATACTACTATAGCCGTAATGCTTGTTTTCTATCTAGACTGCTTGTCAGGGCTCCAATTGTGCGATGTTCAATCCTACTCAAAGTGATGCTAATGGCAACCTTCCTCATGGCTTAATTCACACTTTGTGTTATTGGCTGCCAGAGCCTCTTACCTTAATTGCAAGCTTCAAATCTCGCTAATTTGAATTGGGGTCTTTGGTTGGCCTCATGCTTTGATCCTTGGCCAAGCCATGTTCTAATAACCTTTACAAACACTTGCTACTGAAAAGTAAAATGACCCTCCCTCACAACTTGGAGTTACATCAGCAGTTTCAGATTGATTGTTGTTAGGTCCCTATAATACTAGTGTAGCCCCTATTGTTATTGTCAGTGTAGCCCCCTAATTGTTATTATTGTGCCCATGTAGTCCCCATATTGTTATTATTGTGCCCCATAGAAACCCGTTCTTATTATTATTGTTCCCTTACATTATTATTGTTATGTAGACTCTGATTATATTGTGACCCCTTAGACTCCTATATATAGAAAGGAGGTCTTCTTATTTGTATCATCCAAGAATTGTTCATTTGTTTAATGTAAAGGATGTTTCCCATTCGAAGAGGCTAATTTTAAATTCGTTGATCTATCTCTTCTTCTATTTTGTGAGCTGGTGGTGGGCTCTAGTATTGCAGCAATGATGCTGCAACTCCTAGGACTCCCTTTTTTACTTTTATCAACCCGGTTGTTCGTAACAAACTTGGAAGCGACGGTGCTATATGCACAAGTACTAATTCTTGCCGCAGGCTGTCACTTGATCAGCTGGCACAAGTCCACTAGGAGCTTAAGCCAACTTCTATGAGCTCTTAGAAGAAGCTTTTAACTGCGATGGACGAAAGCTAACTCAAAAGAGGCTAGTCTACTTGCAGAAAGAAGTTGAAAGCTGAAAAGAAATGCAAACCCTAGCAAACCCTAGTTTTATTGACTAACCCTATTGGTGCAAGAAAAGAGATGAAAGCGGTGGAACTGGATGCCATTGACTATTGGAAAGGTAAAATGCATGTGACTAAGCTACTTTTGAAGAGAAATATGAAAAGAACATCTTTTTGTATTTTTGAGTAATTTCGCAAAATTATTATGCATGTGCTTTGACTATTTTTGACTATGCAGAGGTTGATGGCCGAAAGGAAATAGAGTGGGCGCTTGCAGGAGGTTGGGAAGGTGAGAAGAGGGCCTAAGGAGTTCCTAACACCCTTCCAGAGAGTTTCACAGTGATCGGATCTCAAAAAACCGCTCACGTGAGCTTCTACAGGAAGTCTATAAGGGTTCTACAAGATGTTCCAAAAGAGGATTTTGGAGGGTTGATGGTGGAAAAACGGTGGGAAAGTGGAAATAGAGGTTGGATAAGGATGTTAAGGGGTCTAGGACCTAGTTAATGAGGCTAAGGAGTGATTAAGGTGATAGGAGTTGTTCAAGGATGGAGGGAGCAATGATGCACAAGAATGTAGAAATTAGGGCAAAGTGGGAAACTGTGCAAATGAAGGGAAGGAATCTTGGATTAGGGGTTGGAGCAAGTTGTATGATGGAGGAAGGGTAGGAAAGGAGGTATCACAGGTGTTATGCACACTATTTTCCAAAACTGATCAACAAAGACTAGGAAAACCAAAGATCTAGCTATTTTGACCTAATTTGACCTCAAAACCAGAAACATGATGAACAAAAGTTTATTGGCAGAAAATCATGTAAGATAACTATGGAAGCTAAGCAAGAACAGATTCTAAACATGCAAGTACAACTGGTATCAACTTCCCTAACTAAAAATCTAACACTAGCAATTGCATGAAGAGACAAAAATAATGTTTTTGTGGCAACAAGTATGCCTTGGTCTCAGCTCATGGTCCCAAGGAGGGAGAGATGAGATCAAGGATTGCTTGGTGGCCTTTTTGCAGGTCTTTTCCTTTACCAAACTATCAAATCAACCTGAAGCATGAAAATCTATTTCAATCATCAAAAATGACCTAAGTAACAATACAAGATTTTAATCTAAATAGCAGAAATTATTCTAGGAATGCAGCAAAAACACATAAAAGTACACAAAGGAGGTACTGGCACTTGGGTTGGGCCCAACCCTAAGAGCTATAGCCTCCTAAGAAAGCTCAGAGCTGGTACAAAGTGAAATTTATCTCCATTACTCAAAAAATAATCATGTTACAAAACTGTTACAACAAAAGCTCGAAGTTGAGCTGAAAGGCAGAGCTGCACTCAAGTGTGAAAAACAACTGTTCAATGGCTAACCTACTAAGGCTTGAAGCGTTCCTACTTATGCACTACGAGGACTCCCAACAACCCTCCTTAACTTTAGGGGCTTGGCTGCTCAAGGCTGCAGTTAATCAGCCACTTCACAAAATCTGCTCAACTACCCCTTGAAATCATCTTTGGTACTCCTAGCTGATGGTGGAGAACTCGAGGAAAGTGTCATTTAGTGCTGGAGACACCCTTCCTACGAATCCTCAGCCTTGTTCTTTCGTATTTGGCTGTCAACTGGCTCATAAATGCTTGACCTTGGTCCAAAAGATGTCCAAAAATCTGCAATAAACACGTATTAGACTTTGTGGTCAAGTGACTATTATCGTTCATTCAATTAACATAAATATATTCAAAAGCATGCATAGAACTATGAAGAATGGTGGATTAATCGATAATAATAGGAAAAATGAGCCCAATAAGTTACCCATTTTTGGGGCTCATGATCACCCCCCTGCTGAATGTGTTGCCCATCCTCTGAGCAACTAATCCAGCTCATCATCTTTGATTGCCTTGACCTTCTCTCTAACATCCCAGGCTTCTGAGGTGATGTCCTCTTCTTGGTCATGAAACCCCGCTTTTCTCTCTACCTCCTCCCACTACCTGTGTTCTTCTTCTTCTTTGACCCCTTCTAACAGTCCCAAAAGCAATGGAGGGCTGAACTTTAGGCCAATCCAGCTGACCTTTAGATTTTGCATTGACTGTTTATAGAGAGGTACTCTGGCCAAAGCCTCCTGCATCCTTGTTGGGGAGTGGTACTCCTTTATTTTCAGACTGTGGGACAAGGTGTTCCATCTCCTAGTGCAAGCATGTATGCAATTGTCACCCAATAGTCTCTCCATGTCCTCAAAGTGCCCGATGGCCTGAGCTTATCTGTCAATGTAGTCTGGGAGAGCCCGAGGGTTGTTGGCCAGGTGCTGATGGGCATACACTAAAGCTGAGGGATCTTCTGGTTCTGCTCTGATCATGAGTGGCTCACTCAGTTCCCTATCCATAACTTCCTGAATTTCTGCTGCCCTCTTTTCCTCATGGTTTAACCAAGAGGGCATGGCCATTAGTTTCACATCTCCCAATGCTGCATTGGGGTCACATAGGTTCATGTTTGGAAGTGTCAAGTTGTGTAAATAGAATTCTGCTAACTTGGCCTTGTCCTCCGCTGAGCTATTGTCACACAAATACATGAACTGATTGTAGTTCTGGAATGGAATGGTGCCCCTTTGGGCCAGTGTGTTAATTTGGAATTGCAACCATTGATCCTTAAGATATAATGCATATGACTTTTCAAGTTTCTTGCATTGTAAGGCTTCTACTACCCAGCTGGCGATGCAGGCCATTTGGGCTTCTTTCTCTTGCACCTGTTGTTTCAAAGCCTGTATTTCTTCTGTTGCCTATGACTCCTTTTCCTGTAGCATTTTTGTTAGCATCTCAAGATCAGTTGGCAACTTTTCTTCTCTCTGTTGTTCCTCAGTTGTCTCCTTGTCTGTTGGAGGTCTTTCTTGCTGCTGTTGCTCTTCCCCAATGGATGGCCTATCTTCCTTATGACTTTCCTGCAGCTGCAACTGCTTCCTTAGCAACTCATTTTCTTCCTGTAATTTGGCTCTCTGACTGCTTTCCATGTGTCTTACCATGGCCAACTCTTTCCTTGATTCTTTTAGTTGTTCTTCTAGGTGGCCTATGTCTGCAACACCCTTGGATTTGGCAATCCTCATCCAAGTGTGAGTCCTAACCCTCTCTTGTTCCAATGCAAAGAAGAGGGGTACGAAAAACTTCTATGGGATAATTTTCCCACCTTCCAACAGGTTGTAATATGAGCCTAGCTAGGCTTAGGGCTCGGCTCCAATATTTCTTCAGTCTTTTCTTCCCCCTGTGGTTGTTTGGCTACCTTCTCCTCCAATTCCTTGGTTTCTTTTAACTTCGCCAGAGTTTCCTATAGAGTCGTTTCAGCTTCCTGTAGAGCTGTTTTTTAGTCCATCATCCTAATTCTGTCCCTCCAGGTGGAGGTTTTTGGGCTTCCTCTCTCATAGGTGATGGATATCTTTGAAGGAGACTCTTCTTTTGGTTTAGTGGTTGTATCCTCAATGACAATTGGTTCTTTTGATTGTGGTTGGGGTTTTCCCATTTTGATCTGTGTGCTCCTCCTGGCTTTGAAGTACATTGAGGTTTGCCTCTTTCTCTTTCCTTTTTGTTTTGCAGGTGTGCTTAATGCAGCAAGCACAGTTGTTGCGTCCCTTGCCAACGTTTCCGGGGATTTCTCTTCATGCTAGTCTTTTTCTTTGCTTCCTATAGAAATCTCCGTGTCCACTGTTTCTGCCTGTGTGACTGATATGTCAGGGTGCGCCTTCTCCTTTTCTTTCTGGGTGCATGCCTTAGCTATGGCAACCATCAATTGGGCCTGTTCGACCTTTTCCTTTCTGCTCTGTATCCTCTTTTCCCTTGTTGTCTTTGCTGTCATTTCTCCCTCTGCTTTAGGCTCAACAATCTCGCTAATTTCTTTCTGTTCTTCCTGTGCCTCCTCTATTCTACCTTCTGCTTGGATGCCCTGTGTGCCCTCATCATTTTGTTTCTCCATTTCCTCAGTTTTCTCCCCCTCCTCACTGCTAGATGGAGTGATGTTTTCAGCCAAAGGCCTAATGTTATCATTTCTGGACATGTTTCTAAAGATTTTCCAAGATATGGGGATAGTGTAGGTGTGTAAAGCATCTTCCACCAACAGTTTGATGAGCCCATGGTGGGCCAATTGGTCTGGGATCCCTTCATTTAGCTTTGTACCACATTCAATTAGGGATTGGAGAAGGAAATATGGGATGCTTAGTTTCTTGTCTGAACGCAAGTCAATCCCATGCCTTAATTCACTTAACACCTTAATTCACTTAACAACCTGAAATGGTATCCATAGATGATGCTAAACCTCCCTTCACATGTGATGTACTTCATAATTTGATAACTAACTTCACTCCAGAGGGGGGGCAGACTTGTCCTTCTAACTCCATTTTTGTCCTCTACAGGATGCTCCTCGGGCAGAAAGAATGTTTTCTTAGCAATCTGGCCCAATGATCTCTCTTCCTTGCTCCAAGGGAGCCCCAATGGTAGACCAGTAACTCTACTGATGAACTCAGGGGTGAATTCTAGGGTCAAACCCCTAAAACTAACTATGGCATGTGTCCTTGAATTTGGTCTCAGGGATATCAGAAACTCTTCGGTTATCTCTTCATCATGACCCTGAATTTTGTCAAAGAAGGATATCCAATTTGCTCGAGTGAAAAGGTCCACCACCTCAGGGTGCTCGTACAGCTTGCTAGAGTCTGAGGGCTCTTTCCTTATGAATCCCCATGGCATGGTGTTGAGTGTTCTTCTTATGTATTAATCAAAAAAGGAAATGCTTAGGAAAACAACAGTCAACCACTGAAACAGAGGATAGCTGAATTTGGTGTCTTCTGAACTCGTGGAGGAGTTTCTCCTGTGTTCCTCACAATACTAGATAGCAATAATTCCCTTGTTTTTGTCACCCAGAATTCTACTATCGGTTTATTGAAAGGAGAATGTTGTTTTTGCAGAACACAGCATAAGGGCACAAATTCTCTTCTCAACACATAGATAGATATGTAAATTCAGTTTTTCATGCACACAGGGTGGCCTCTACTATAGCATATATCTTCTTTACAGGAGAATTTTAAAAATGATGAGGAGATTTCGGAGTGCAGAGAAAGAACTTAGGCAAATACAGTGAAATATGCAGGCAATCTTTCACGGTTTGTTGAATACATAGGTAGACTTTTATTTTTCAAATGATGTCATTCAATTCACCACCTTACACCAACAAATTACACACAAAGAAGTTCTCTCGGGCCTACCTCGTTTGGAGCTTGAAATTCAATGAAAACTCTGGGTCCCCTCCTGTCGAGCGGTTCTCTGACTTTCCTGTAGAACCCTTCCTGTAGAGAGCTCCTGGTTCCTGTAGAATGGAATTACGCTTCCGCTAGAGCCCGATAAGCGGGAGATTTTTTAAAATAGGCCGAAAAACTGGTGGAGGATGACTGGTTAACTGTTTTTGGAAGCAGTGGATACGTACTCCAGTCGAGAATGTCCTGAGTGCAGAATGAACAAAGGATGGTGCATGTCTCGACTGAGCATCTTTTAACTGCTGCGTGATTCGTGGTGCAGGGGTGAGGTGGCCGGACCGGTCTGTTGATCTGACATCACAGCCATAATGTTTCTGCATGTCTCTGACTCCATCACCTTCGCTCTCCCGTTACTGCCGCCACCACTACCAGTCCCGACGTTTTCTCTTTGAATGTAACGGGGCTTGTTTAGATCTCACGAAGATATGCAACTGGTCGAGGGTGGCCAGTTGACTGGCCACCAAGTTCACCCAATCCGGACCATTCCCATAGTCATGCAGCTTTTAAAATATGATTTATGCAACTGAAGAATGAGTTTAGGCATTTACCTGCATGATCGCAACCGTGTTATGCAGATTTTAGGTTCTGGAACCCCATTCCTTCGTTTGTTGTTGCTGCATGCATACTGCATGCTTGGCCTCTGCTACTGTTGATGTTCTTATGTTCAAGAAGAGCTTCATGCATGTCTCTTCTACCATACTTTGCTGTCCCTGTCTCTGGAGTATGTCTTTCAGCGGGATCAGCTGCTACAGAATTCCTGTAGGATGTCCTGTGGCTGCTTCTCCTCCTGGAATGCAAGCTAAAATGAGCAGGGCTATACTGCTGACGAGGGTCTCGGCGGATGAGGAATCTAGACGGAGGGTAACAGTTATGGTGAGTGAAACTGCTACTTGATTTGTGATTAAGGAGTTTTTGCTGGCAGTATGAAAAAAACAGGATTTCTGTGTGTGACTGTGCAGGAACATAAAAAAATGGGTGCAATGGAGGTGTACGGAGATGGAAAAAGGTGACATGTGGCAATGGATGGAAATAGGGATGTTAACAGGCCTCATGGACAAGTTCCCAACATTCGGGTCCTCTTCGGAGATCAATTCTGGATTGTTTGCAGGTTCTACAGGAACTTCCTGTAGAAGGCACAAAACTTCCTGTAGACGACACAGAACTTCCTGTAAAAGACACAGAACTTCCTGTAGAAGGTGAAATCCTAGTCCGAATGAGACCAAATCTTAGGAAAGGGTAGTGGTCATGGAGGGATGGATGGTGAGGGATGTTGGCAGCCTGGTGCTGACCTCTGTCCTTGTCTTGTGCGATCCTCCTAACCTGCAATGTCCTTCCTGCAACCTGAAATTATTCAATAGAAATTAGGTTTCTCTTTTCTTCTTTCTTTCTTTCTTTTTGTTTTTTTTTGTTTTTTTCACCCTCACTGCCTGCCCTGAGTGCCTCCAGGAGGTTTTCACCCAAGGATATTTTATTTATTTTATTTATTTTTTTTCAAGGTGTTGGTGGAGTGGGGGCAGGGGTCTGCTCCACTACCAATACTGATTCATCCAGAGTTTCAATGAACACCTGCTTAGAAAGGGGCTTTCTGTAGATTTTCAATCGATTCCCATTGACGAGCATGGGGATGGATTCTTCATCAATGGTACTGATAAGGACTGAACCATTGTCATTGCATCTCTCCACTGTATATGGTCCTAGCCATCTTGTCCTCAGCTTCCCTTTGAAATCCTTCTATCTTGAATCATATAACAACGCCCAATCTCTTGGCTGAAACTGTTTTTCTTTAAGGTACTGGTCATGCCATATCTTCCTCTGAATTTGGACCAACTCTGAGTGGAGAAGGTCCTGCATTCTCTATTCATCTAGTCCATTCAACTGAAGCAATCTTTCCTATTGTGCATGGCTGAGATCTAGGTCCGGCTAAGCTGCCAACCTCAAGGTGTTATATTCAAATTCTATGGACAACCTTCTTCCCGTAGACCAGCTCATAGGGTGTGAAACCTGTTGTAGTTTTCCAAGTAGTGTTCTAGGCCCAGGTGGCCTCAACCAAGCGATCTGCCCAATCTTTTCGGCTGCTGCTCACCACTTTAGTCAAAATCTCCTCCATAGCTCTATTAGTGACTTCCACCTGTCCATTTGCTTGTGGATGATAAGGGGTGGAAGTTCTGTGTTTGATCCTGTGATGAGCGAGCAGGTCTTCAATCAAGTTAGAAGTAAACTAACTTCCTTGATCTGTGACTAAATCTCTTGGGTAACCGAAGTTGTAGAAGATATTCTCCCTTAAAAACTCAGCCACCTTTTCTTCTGTTGCTGCCTTGATTGCCTTTGTTTCTGCTGACTTTGTCAGGTAGTCCATGCGCACAATCATGTAAGACTTTTGGTTTGGAAGAGGGTTGATAGGACCCACAAAGTCCATGCCCCACTTCTCAAATGGCTCGAAAGTCACCTGAGCTTGGAGGGGCATTTCATCCCTGGGAGTCAGCTTCCCCATCCTTTGACATCGGTCACATCAGCTGATGCTCGCCTGACATCTTGATGAAGAGTGGGCCAATAGTAGCCTACCTGTAGAATTTTGAAGGCAATTCTTTTTGCTGCAAAGTGGCCCCCACAGGGCCCATCATGACAGGTGAGGAGGATGTCAAAAACTTCCGCCTCTCTAACACAATGCCTCAAAATTTGATCTGGGCCAAGTTTAAACAGGTTACCTCCAATCCATGTGAATGGGGCGCTTTTCGTCACGATCTTGCTCTTCTCTTTTGAGGATAGGTGTGACGGGAACTGTGCCGAAACCAAGTAATTTGCTATATCAGCAAACCATGGAGAGAGTACTGAGATAGCAAACAGGTGTTCATTTGGCATTTGATCGTCCACCACCCTTTCTTCACCTGCAGACAAATCTAGTCTAGACAGAAAATCAACAACAACATTTTCCTACCCTGGCTTATCAACAATGGTCAAATCAAATTGCTGCAATAAAAGTAACCATCTAATGATACGAGCATTTACATCAGGTTTATTCATTAAATACCTAATTGCAGCATGATCAATGTGTACGAATGTCTGATAACCAGTGAGGTAGTGTATGAACTTGTTTAGGGAATGGACTACAGCTAAGAGCTCTTTCTCGGTTATGGTATGGTTTAGTTCTGCCTTGGACAGGTTTTTACTAACAAAATATATGGCATATGGTAGCTTCTCTTCAACTTGTCCTAAGGTTGCTCTTATGGCTTTGTTCGAGGCATCTGTGTGAATGTGGAAAGGTAGGGCCCAGTTTGGACCTCTTAAGATTGGAGCAGTCACCAACTTACTTTTCAATGCATCCAGAGCCTCTTGATAGTTGTTAGTCGACATGAACTCAACATCCTTCCCCAAAAGACCAAATAATGGAGAGGCTAGCTTGCTGAAATATTTAATGAATCTTCTATAGTACCCTGCTAAGCCTAGGAAACTCTGAACATCTCTTACCTTTTGAGGAGGTGGAACCCTTTGGATGATAGCAATATTGTTGGGATCCACCTGTAATCCTTGCTGAGAAATTGTATGACCTAGCACGGTCCCTTCAGTCATCAGAAATTCATATTTTTCTTGACTAAGGGACAGGTTCATTTCAATACACTTGGTTAAAACTTTTCCCAGATTAATCAATGCTTCTTGGAAGTTGGACCTATAAGGAGTAAAGTCATCCATATAGATCTCCACGAATCATGAACCAGTTCAGCAAAGATGCTCAGTACTGCTCTCTGGAAAGTGGCAGGAGTGTTGCATAACCCAAAGGGAAGGACCCGGTAAGCAAAGGTACCCCATGGACAAGTGAAAGTGGTCTTATCTTGGTCTTCCGGGCTGATTTGGATATGATTATACCCGCTGAACCCATCTAGGAAGGAGAAGAAATTCTTCCCTGTCAGCCCATCTAACACTTGATCTATGAAAGGTAAAGGGAAATGGTCCTTCTTGGTAGCTTTGTTAAGTTCTCGATAATCTACACAGATTCTCCACTTCCCATTTTTCTTGGGCACAAGCACCAGAGGAGAAACCCACTCACTGTCAGAGATGGGGTAACTGAATCCTTCCTCCAACAAGTTTTGTAGTTCTTCTTTGACAATGTCTTTAAGGGCTGGATTCATTCTCCTTTGAGTCTGTCTGACTGGTTTACAATCCTCTTTAAGGTAAATGTGATGGGTACAGACTGAAGGGTGGACTCCTTTCATCTCCTTATAGCTCCAGGCAAAAGCATCTAAATGGCGGTTCAATAGGCTACACGGCTCCTTCTCCTGAGAGGGGGATAGGGATGAGTTGATCTTCAAGGTTCTTTCAAGGCCGAATTCCACATTCTTAACTCGGGGGGAGGTCAGATCAGCCACACAGAGATCCACTAAAGCACTGGCCTGGGTGTCTTCCACCAACTCTTCCAATGGTAGCACGCTGGGAGGTGGATCCTGAATCAGATTTTCAAGAAGGTCATCCTCGGTGTGAGGATTCCACTGTGCACACTGGTGCAGAGTAGAACTCATCTTCATCTTCCTCTTCTAGTCAGAGAGGTAGGTCATGTTCTAGCAAAGGTTGGGCTGGAGGATATAGGACTAGCTACTTGGACATAGGCCCATTCTTGATGGTCATGCTCCTGGCTCGACAACTGATGTAAGCATCTGTAGTAGCTAACCAAGGCCTTCCCAAAATGAGTGGGTATCCAGTGAGTTTTTCCTTTGGCTGAAGGACCAAGAAGTCCGTAGGGTACTCCGAAGAATCAACAGAGACCATGACATCTTCCACAATCCCTTCAAGGGTCACAGTGGAGCAATCTGCTAACTGTAGTATTGTCGAGGTATTTCTTAGGGAACTCTGAAGGTTGAGTTTGAGCATAGTGTCCCTGGCCATCACATTAATGGCAACCCCTAGATCAATCAGGGTGTAGGGGATTATGGTGCCATTGATGTGGACATCGACTACAGGACTCCCAGGGTCTAGATATTTCAGATAAATTACTCGTCCCAACATTAGGTTGGAAAGTTGTCCTATGACATTGATAGATGGGGCATCTCTCTTGCGCCTGCCTGGGTGCCTGAAACGCTTCTCTTTAATCAACTTGTTGTAGATTGGTACATCTTTTATGGCCTGGAGAAGTGGTATTTTTACACATAATTGTTTAAGCTCGCCCAGAAGTTCAGTCTCTTCTGGGTTTGGTGGCGTGGTTCCAGTTAGTCTCTCAGGAAAGGGTGGAATGGCTTTGGGTTCACTTTCCTGTTTCTCTTCCTCATCCTCCTTAGGAGGAGGTTGGCTATCTGGGAGGACCTTCCTAGATCGTAGGTTGATCTCCTGAATGTCCACAACATAGGTAGGGCATGTTGTCTCTCCAGTATAAACCTGTTGGGCTTGCCTGTTATTAGGGTTCGGGTTTGGTTGGGCAGGCATCTGGGGTTATCTCGGAGGAGTAGGAGGTAATGGTTGTGGATGAGCAGGTGATGGAGGCAAAATGGTGGGAGGAGAGTTGTATTGGGGCCTCCACCCCTGTTGAGGTGCATTCCACTGAGGTTGGGACTGAACATGAGAATGAAACGAATGAGCAGCAGGTTGAGTATGGTGTTGAGATGGATATGACCAAGGAGGGGGTGCGAACCAAGAAGGATGAGCAGGGGGACCCCAAGAAGGTATGTGAGTGGATTGGTTGGGGTTGTAATAAGTCTAGGATGCCCCTTGCATCCCCTGCTGGTACAGTCTAGATCCATGTGGCCTCCTTTGGTTTAGGAAGTAGAGCGGTTCAGTGGCTCCTTCAGTCCCTTGGTACATAGCTTAAAGTCCGGGTAAGGTTGGGCACTGGTTTGTAGGGTGGTCTTCCTCACAAACGAAACATACCTCTACTGAGTGTAATGGACACTCGTTTCTAGGATGTTTCCTTGTACATCTGGGGCAGAAGATGGCCAAAGTCCTCTCAGCTTCCTCTTTCTTTTGTTGGATTTGGAAAGTATCCAGTTGCATGGCAATGGTTTGTCTCACCTCACTTTTAAGGTCTTCCATCTAATTTGTAAACTCATGTTTGGAGAAGGTGGTGCTGGCTGAGAGTTGATTCCCCCTACCTCTTTTTCGAGTTTCCCTAGAATGGTTTCTAAACACAACCTTTATGTCATCATAAAGTAGCTGGTAGATGTCTCCTCCAGTCAGTAAATGGAGGGTATCTAGAAGGTCTTAGGGATTCCTCAGAGCAGAACCAACTTCAGAGGTTCCGGGTCAAGTGTACACCTAGCCCTTTTATAACTGAGTTGGAACCTTTCCTCGTAATCTTCTAAAGACTCATCACTTCCCATGGTCATCCAAAAGATTTCTCCCTTTGTTTCCTTTGACCTACAGTAATCCCGGTATTTGTCGTTAAAGGCTTGCTACATCTGAGCCCAAGTTGTGATACTATTTCTAGGTAACCCCATGAACCAGCGCAGTGCTGCATCCTTGAGGGTAGAGGGAAAGAGTTTCAACTTTTGCTCGTATTTTGCATAGTCATAGGTTCGAAAAAGGACAACAAACTCAAACAAGAAGGTATCAGGGTTTTCAGTGGTCAATCCGTGGAAGTGAGGTAAGGCTGAGGGACTTATGTTTTTCATTTTTGTGTCCCCATTGGTCTCTCGGATGGAAAAGGCACCTTCTATTCTCTCCTCATCACCTATGTTGTTCCTATGTTCAGCCATGGTCTCAGGAGGAACGTTTTATTTCTCTTCTTCTGTTAAAGGATCTTCGTGTATCTCTGGAGGTTGACTACCACCGAAGAAGAGAGAAGGGTGACTCAGTGATGTGGTGGGGGTGTTGGGTAAGAATTTTCCTAAATTATCTCTGTTCCTACGAGGCATGAAATGAAATATTTTTGGTTGATTTTTTTTTTTTTTTGCTTGTACCTGCAAAACTGAAATTGATTGAACAACAAATTGCAACTAACTAAAATAAACCTTGCTGAAATGGAAACTGCAGAATTGAAATGAAAGCAGGAAATGACTAATTTATGCTTGCTGAAATGAAATTGTAGAAATGAAATGCTAAGCTACACTTGCAGAATTGAAATTGCGGAATTGAAATGCTAATCTACGCTTGCAGAATTGAAATTGCGAAATTGAAATGCTAATCTAAGCTTGCAGAATTGAAATTGTGGAATTGAAATGCTAATCTACGCTTGAAGAATTGAAATGCTAGTCTAGGAGAGCAGGAAATGTCTAATCTACTTTTGCAGAAATAAAATTGCAGAATGGAAATGAAACAACTACTCTACTCTTGTTGAAATAAACTACTTAGCAGAATGTTGCAGTAGAAAATAGAAGAAAAGAAATAATCACAAATACTCTGACGCTTTCCTGGAAATGACGCCAAAAAGATGGTGGGCTCCAGTATTGCAGCAATGATGCTACAACTCCTGGGACTCCCTTCTTTACTTTTATCAACCCAGTTGTTCGTAACAAACTTGGAAGCGATGGTGCTATATGCACAAGTACTAGCTCTTGCCACAGGTTATCACTTGATCAGCTGACACAAGTCCGCTAGGAGCTTAATCCAACTTCTATGAGCTCTTAGAAGAAGCTTTTAACTATGATGGATGAAAGCTAACTCAAAGGAGGCTAGTCTACTTGCAAAAAGAAGTTGAAAGCTGAAAAGAAACGCAAACCCTAGCAAACCCTAGTTTTACTGACTAAACTTACTGGTGCAAGAAAAGAGATGAAAGTGGTGGAACTGGATGCCATTGACTATTGGAAAGGTAAAATGCATGTGACTAAGCTACTTCTAAAGAGAAATATGAAGAAAACATCTTTTTGTATTTTTGAGTAATTTCGTAGAATTATTATGCATGTGCTTTGACTATTTTTGACTGTGCAGAGGTTGATGGCCGAAAGGAAATGGAGTGAGCCCTTGCAAGAGGTTTGGAAGGTGAGAAGAGGGCCTAAGGGGTCCCTAACACCCTTCCAGAGAGTTTCA
Source organism: Pinus taeda (assembly GCA_000404065.3). Taxonomy (NCBI): domain Eukaryota; kingdom Viridiplantae; phylum Streptophyta; class Pinopsida; order Pinales; family Pinaceae; genus Pinus; species Pinus taeda. The sequence continues at coordinate 174,196 of APFE031158335.1, read as the reverse complement.
CAGTGATCGGATCTCGAAAAACCGATCACGTGAGCTTCTACAGGAAGTCTGCAGGGGTTCTACAGGATGTTCCGAAAGAGGATTTTGGAGGGTTGATGGTGGAAAAACGGTGGGAAAGTGGAAATGGAGGTTGGATAAGGATTTTAAGGGGTCTAGGACCTGGTGAATGAGGCTAAGGAGTGATTAAGGTGATAGGAGTTGTTCAAGGATGGAGGGAGCAATGATGCACAAGAATGTAGAAATTAGGGCAAAGTGGAAAAATGTGCAAATGAAGGGAAGGAATCTTGGATTAGGGGTTGGAGCAGGTTGTATGATGAAGGAAGGGTAGGCAAGGAGGTATCACAGGTGTTCTGCACACTATTTTCCAAAACTGAACAACAAAGACTAGGAAAACCAAAGATCTAACTATTTTGACCTAAAAACCATAAACATGATGAACAAAAGTTTTTTGGTAGAAAATCATGCAAGATAACTATGGAAGCTAAGCAAGAACATAGTTTAAACATGCAAGTACAACTGGCATCAACCTCCCTAACTAAAAATCTAACACTAGCAATTGCATGAAGAGGCAAAAACAGTGTTTTTGTGGTAGCAAGTATGCCTTGGTCTCAGCTCATGGTCCCAAGGAGGGAGAGATGAGATCAAGGATTGCTTGGTGGCCTTTGCAGGTCTTTTCCTTTACCAAACTATCAAATCAACCTGAAGCAATGAAAAACATTTCAATCATCCAAAAAATGACCTAGAACAAACAAGATTTAATCTAAATAGCAGAAATTATTCTAGGAATGCAGCAAAAACACATAAAAGTACACAAAGGAGGTACTGGCACTTGGGTTAGGCCCAACCCCAAGAGCTACAGCCTCCTAAGAAAGCTCAGAGCTGGTACAAGGTGAAATTTATCTCCATTACTCAAAAAATAATCATGTCACAAAATTGTTACAACAAAAGCTCGAAGTTGAGCTGAAAGACAGAGCTGCACTCAAGTGCGAAAAACAACTGTTCAATGGCTAACCTACTAAGGCTTGAAGGCTTCTTACTTATGCACTACAAGGACTCCCAACATCCCTCCTTAACTTTAGGGGCTTGGCTACTCAAGGCTGCAGTTAATCAACCACTTCACAAAATCTACTCGGTTGCCCCTTGAAATCATCTTTGGTGGGCTGTTGAACTCCGAGCTGATGGTGGAGAACTCGAGGAAAGGGTCATTTAGTGCTAGAGACACCCTTCCTATGAATCCTCAACCTTGTTCCTTCTTATTTGGCTGTCAACTGGATCATAAATGCTTGACCTTGGTCCAAAAGATGTCCAAAAATCTGCAATAAACGCGTATTAAACTTTGTGGTCAAGTGAGTATTCTCATTCATTCAGTTAACATAAATATATTCAAAAGCATGCATAGAACTATGAAGAATGGTGGATTAATCACTAATAACAGGCAAAAGGAGCCCAATAAGTTACCCATTTTTGGGGCTCATCAGCTGGTTGCATAACATTTGGTATCAGAGCTTTCAATTCTAGGTTTTCTTTTCTTCAAACAAATCATCGTGGAATTTTCGCTATAATTTTTTTCTAAAAATATTCAGAAGTTGAAATTGAAACCACATGGATCCAAATTATTGGTGAACCTCTTGTACGGATTTTAGATCTTGTCTCGCTACATTTTCGGAGATATGATATAAGGAAGATAGGGGTTTTGCAGGATCCATAATTCCATCTCAAACATGTCATCTAGGGAAAATCATCATAACTTTCTCTTTGACCATCGGATTTGAATTTCGTAAAAAGTGACTGAAAGAGGATAGGTTGTAGTTTTTTGGATATCATTTTTAGGGCCGAAGGTCGAAACAATGACATGTGGAAGTCCGTACAAGTTCACTCTATTGAACCAGTCTATAATCAGGTCATCGTGGGAGATTGGGCATAGCTCTTTCTTGAAGAATCCAATATTGGTCTGACTTATTTGTTTGGAAAGAAGACTTAGAGGGCTACTACAGGACTGAAATTCAGATCTTCGAGATTTAAAATTACAGAGGTACAACAAATTCAATATAGAGCTCCTAAAAAGAAAGAAAAATGTGTTTGCTTTTTAAATTTTGCATAACTTTTGTTTGAAAAATCAGTTTGAAGTGATTCAAAGAGCATGGTGAAGCATAGATATCATTGTTTGATTTAAAAATTATTCGAAACAAAAGATGGAAACACCTAGTAAGAAACATGAAAGCTCTTCTATGACACATGAAGAAGAGGAAGAAATGCAACATGATATATCAAAATTGCAAGATCAAGTACAACAAATTTCACTCTCACAAAGGGTAACCAAAAATGAACTGGAAGCTAAGATGCATGGTTTGAAATATGACATGGAAGAAATGATGAATATCAAGATGGAAGGTTTGAAGGATGGTTTAAAAACAAATTTGAAAAGGGACCTGGAAGGTTTGACAAAATTTCTACAAGAAATCATTCCTAGTGGTGACTGGGTACTCCACGAAAATCATGATGAGGATAAAAGGAATACAAATTATGATTTTAGAGACTCACATAGTGGGTTGAAGACTAAACACATTACAAATATTGATATGAGGAAGTTTGATGGCAAGGATCAGGTGACATGGATACTATAGGTGGAGCAATTATCTGATCTACATGATGTGTCGAACACACAAAAGGTACACATTTCATCTTTATATTTCGAACAAAATCAATTTGTTTGGTATCGATGGATTTGTTCTCCTAAACCAATTGTCACTTGGTCAATTTTTATGGAGGAAATGATAGCACATTATGAGGATAGAAAGAGCAACACCATCTTTAGCCAATTGATAAATCTCAAACAAAAGGGTTCAATGGCGAAGCACAATCAGGACTTCCAAAAATTGAATATAAGGGTAAATGATATTCCATAGGAGCATAGGATTGATGTATTCATAAGGACTCTTAAAGGATAACCTCACTTTGGTGCAGAATCGAATGAAACAACAAGTCGATCAAATTCGCAGCAAAAGAAGTTTTGACATAAGCTATTGGGTATTTTTATGGCTACAACCATACAAACAAATGTCCCTCAAGCAAGCTAAGAAGGATAATAAATTATTGCCAAAGTACTATGGTCCTTACAATGTGTTGCAAAAGATTAGTACTATGGCATACACAAATTGGAGCTTCCAACATCTTCTTGAATGCACCCAGCTTTCCATGTTTCATGCTTAAAGAATGTTATAGGTGACAAGCTCCAAGTTTAAACAATATTGTCAGAATTTAACAAGGAAGGAAAAATCATATTGGAATCTGAAGCTGTCACGGAAACAAGAATGTGACAACTACGAAATTGATCATTTCAAAGTATCTCATCAAGTAGAAGGACTTACCCGCTGAAGATTCCACGTGGGAGGATGGGAATTTTATACAGAAGCATCCAAAACTACTCAAGCGTTGAGGAAAACACTTTTTTGAAGGATAGGGGCATGTAGGTCCCTATAATACTAGTGTAGTCCCTTATTGTTATTGTTAGTGTAGCCCCCTAATTGTTATTATTGTGCCCATGTAGTCCCCATATTGTTATTATTGTGCCCCATAGAAGCCCACTATTTTTATTATTGTGCCCTTACATTATTATTGTTATGTAGGCTCTGATTATATTGTGACCCCTTAGACTCCTATATATAGTAAGGAGATTTTGTCATTTGTATCATCCAAGAATTGTTCATTTGTGTAATGTAAATGAGGTTTCCCCCTCGAACAAGCTAATTTTTATGTCGTTTATCTATCTATTCTTCTATTTTGTGAGCTAGTTGCATAATGATTACATGGAGAATAGGCTCCACCCAACTGTTTCCTTCCCTCTATTGGTTTGACACACACAATGTTGCCTCTAATTTCATCTCCTTGTGCATGTAATACTAGCCATTAGGGGACCTTTGAGGTCTAAAATGGGTCTCCTACGAAAAATGTACAACCAAAATAAACTTTATAAGAACCAATAGGATTCAACATGATGATGTCAACCATGAGGGATGATTCACCATTTCTGGAGTAAAAAAGTAAAAATATTAAAAACTAATAAAATAATTAAACTACTTTTTTCAACCCATATTTTTAACTTATCTCCCTAAGGCTTTACTCAAATTTCGAGTGGGAGTACTCGTTTGATGCAAAATTTGATTCTTCATCCAAGGAGTGCCCATGTTGCATACTTTTGATGGACCCTACTGCATGAAAAATGAGAAATACATGAAAAACATGATTGCAATCATGTTTTTCATGTATTTCTCATTTTTCATGTAGTAGGGTCCATCGAAATTATGCAACATGGGTACTCCTTGGATGAGGAATCAAATTTTTCATCCAACAAGTGTTTACGCTCAAAATATGAGTAAACCCACAGGGAGATAAGTTGAAAATACGAGTTGAAAAAATAGTTTTTTCTTTTTTCCCTCTAAAACTTGATGATGTAATGTAATCTTATTTTATTATTTCCTTAGGAGGCCCATTTTAGACCTCAAAATTCCCCTAATGGCTCATTTGGATGTTGGATGCTTTCAACAAGAGTGCTCTCAATGGGTTCTAGTTTGAGTAATACCCCTTTTCTAGTCTTTGTTTCCACATTTTAATTCTCTATTGATATTTCCTCACACAACATTATTGACTGGCACTATCCTCACGTTCCTTAGCATGCTTTAGAGCTTATGTGCCCTCTCTATGGTATGTTCCATAGGGTTTTCCTCATTCCCTTATATTTTTAGTTAGCAATGAGCCTCTCTTGTTGATCCCTCCTTAGTTTGGCTCACCCTTTTTGTGGGTTACTCTTTTTTTCCTTCCTTACTAGATTGTAGCCTCTTTTGTCGCTCAACCACTAACTCTAACCTTTATACACATGGTTCCTCTCTTTGTTCTTGCTACTTGCACCTCTCCCCCTTGACCTCCTACTCTTCTATCTCTATTTTTCCCTCCACCATGCCTCATCAACGTGCACATGTTCACAAAGGAGCAACCTACTACCAAGAATAGGCCTCTTAGGGAAAATTGCGTATCCACTGCCACTTAGAGGAAACTCCTACACAATTTTGTGAGCTCACATGCACAGAGAGAGAAGGGACCTCTTAGCAACATTAACTATTAGACATAAAGGTTCTCATAGAGTTGGCATATTAGGTGTTGGATATTGGCCACACATGTGGACATTTTAACCAATACATGTTCACCATTGACTTATATTCGCATTTAAAATTCCTCATCGACACAATCCTGATGGATCAGTTCAAGCACCGAGTAGAAATCCTACACTCTATGGTGCATTTGAATCATCATTTGAAGGACTTGGACTAGCGCCTTGGATTTCATAGAGAAACACCTTGGTATCCCACCCCCAACTGGTAACACCCCCGACAACAATGAGGAGCCCATCCAATTTGAAGCTTTGGATTCTAATCCCTTTGCTTAGCCTTATGCTATGTTTAGGCTTATACTATTTTCAAGTATCACTACCTCCTCTCATGGCCAACCTGACCAAATTTTCATTTTATGTATAATATTTTTTGGCTTTTTGAACACTATGATATCCTGTCTCTCTACAGAGAGTGAAATTTTCTTTATGGTCGAGTCTTCCTAGGAAAGGATTGACCTAAAGTATCTAGAATATCCATATACACTCTTGTTTAGAAGGATATACAATATTTATCTCCACCAAGAAAAGAATAATAAATATATATAATATTATTATTTATATATATACATTAATGTATATATTTTTTTTAAAAAATATTCACAAGATTAGGAGTTTCAAGTAGAAAAAAAACTATTGAAATAACTTTTAGTTTTTTCCACTAGTCACAAGTTTTTTTTCTTAATTTCATTTCAATTAATTTACCTTTTAATTTTGACCTTTCTATTTTTTATTTTTTTCCTTTTCCTTTATTTTTATTTTTTATTTTTTCAATTAGTTTTGCAATAAAATTTCAATTATTTTCACCAATAGAATGATATAGAAACAAAATTTTAACAAAAATAAAATAAAAATTATTTGTTTGATATTTTACATTAGTAAATAAATAAATATTTATAGTCAAAACATAACTAATACAAAGTCAACAATGAAATGATTTCTATAATCCTTGCCTTTGGTAGAGACTAATAAACACACACACTTAGAAATAATTTATACTCGCGTATTAAAATAAATAATTGTATTTATATTTTCCCATTAGAACATAGTGTTTATGTGCAACCGTTATTAGTGCACTATAACATAGAAAATGTTGTTAGATGTACGTATATTTATGTGTTAAAATAAACCATTCTAGTCCATATTAACCTCAAACCTATCAAACATTGAGAGGGATCAAATCTTTCAAGGTGCAAACCACTTTTTTACTGCAAAACTTAGGAAAATGTCTAGACTTTGAGAAATTTGATCTCTCTTGGCACTTAATAGGTCTAGGTTGGTTTCAATAATGTGTAATGTCTGATTCCTAACCATTAGGAAAATGTCTAGACTTTGAGAAATTTGATCTCTCTTGGCACTTAATAGGTCTAGGTTGGTTTCAATAATGTGTAATGTCAGATTCCTAACCAGTGGAGTTGGTAGACCTCGAGCATATCAATTGTGGTTTCCATCAGCGATTAGGTTAGGGTTAGGGAATCTTGGAGGCAATTAATTCAATAGTTTGGCAATGCTTGATGGTCAATTGAGATTTCATCGAGATTATTAGCAGGATGCCTTTTTTTGGCATGATATATGTATAGTTTTCCAATATTTACTATTTTTAGTAAGTTATCTTTAAGCATTGAATGGGTCAACTGGCAGATTTACTATCTTTAGTATTGTTAGTGGGGTAAATTATGCCGACTACCTGAGATTTTATGTAGTATGATTGTTTTAAATAAAATAACGATAAGTTATTAATTTATAAAGTTTCACAATTTTAAAATCACAGTGAAAACCATTTTTTTTTTTTTTTTTTTTTTTGTGAAAACACTCTGAAAAACAGAAAGATGGTTGATGTTGAAATATTATTCTTTTCAATAGATTTTTCAACTTTTTAAGAATAATGGTGTTTAAAGATAAATATGAATGCTCCCAAAACCCTTAAATTTCAAAATAAACTGAAAACAAATTTAAAAAAGAAAAATAAAAATTAAAGTATTGAAAAAATAATTAAAAGTTAAAAAAATAATAACAAGTAAATAAATATTAGAACAAAAAAATAAAAATGAAATATATAAAAGAAGGCAAAAAATATGATGACTCCAAAAAACCTTAAAATTTCAAAATAAAACTAAAAACATAAATTTACAAAAGAAATTAAAAATTAGAGCATTGAAAAAATAAATAAAAAGTTAAAAAAATAATAACAAGTAAATAAATATTAGAACAAAAAAATAAAAATGAAATATATAAAAGAAGGCAAAAAATATGATGACTCCAAAAAACCTTAAAATTTCAAAATAAAACTAAAAACATAAATTTACAAAAGAAATTAAAAATTAGAGCATTGAAAAAATAAATAAAAGTTTAAAAAAATAATAACAAGTAAATAAATATTTTTTTTTTTGCTGAGTAAAGGCTATGCTAATTATATTAAAAAACAAAAAAAGTATGTACAGGAGGTGAGAACCTCTGAGAGCGAGTGTTCAGCTCTCTGGCAAAACTAACATCATCTATCTTGATTGTCTGCATATACATGCTTTACAAGAATACCAGCAACGAGGATATGTGCTGACCAAGACAAACATAGACTGACCAAGACATAGACTGACCAAGACAAACATTGACTGGCATTGACCTGTAACAAAAACTGGAACTGATCCCAGACCCCGTGACCCAGTACAAAAAACAGTTTTTGTGGCCAGCAAATTTATAATTGCGTCGGGCCATCATACCAAAAATAAGAAAAAAGGAAATCCAGCATTCTCCTGATATTAGGCTTACCCCAAACGCACTTGCCATTAGTTGCCCTGCTTCTTGCGCTCCTCAGCTGCTCGCTCCAGTTCTCGCTTCTTGCGATCCTCTGCTGCGCGAACCGGGTCCCGTTCCCATGTAACTTCCATGCCAGTCGGAATGTCTTCAAGACGCTCGATGCCCGGAGGTAATTTGAGGTACAAAGTGTAATCAAAAGTGTCTTCCAACTCTTCAGGCTTTGCCTTACTCGGAGGAGAGGGAGGCTGGTCAATTTGAGCTTCCTTGAGAGCCTCTGGAAGACCTTCTGAACTAACCCCCGGTTCCTTCCCCTTGAGACTGGTAAATTCTTTTAAGGCTTCCGCTTGCTCTGCTGAGTAGCCATAGGTGTTGTCTTCATCCATCTTGCTCTGAGGTTCCGGACTGTAGGAGCTATCTTTCATCTTGGAATTGTTATCTGAGGAGGGAGACATCTTATCCTCCTTATCCGCCGGCCAATTTCCCTCTGCCTCATCCTCCTCAGCGAAAATAACTGTAATCATGGCTTTCACAACTGGTTTGTCCCTCTTGCGGCGATAATAAAGGGTCGCCGTTTGCACTTCATTTTCCAAAACAAGTAAATAAATATTAGAACAAGAAAAGAAATGAAATATATAAAAGAACGCAAAAAAAAATTGCAGTAGTCTAATGAGACTACTTTTTTGCCCTGAAAATCACAGAAATTTCGGTAAGATTTTGATAGAATCCGGCAGGATTTTTTGTAAATTTAAGTTACATTTGTCAAATTTCAAGATTTTGGGTGCCCGAGAGGTTTTTGATGGTGTTGAATCCATTTCCACCATAAAAACATGTTTCACATACTGCTACTGCAAGATTTATTGAAATTGTTTTGCCCGGATTCTGGGCACTTTTGACCGTCTGAGCAATTCCTCCACCTTGGTAGACAATGCAA
>APFE031158335.1:153820-165200 GCA_000404065.3 Pinus taeda | reverse complement strand
TGCCCCATAGAAGCCCACTATTTTTATTATTGTGCCCTTACATTATTATTGTTATGTAGGCTCTGATTATATTGTGACCCCTTAGACTCCTATATATAGTAAGGAGATTTTGTCATTTGTATCATCCAAGAATTGTTCATTTGTGTAATGTAAATGAGGTTTCCCCCTCGAACAAGCTAATTTTTATGTCGTTTATCTATCTATTCTTCTATTTTGTGAGCTAGTTGCATAATGATTACATGGAGAATAGGCTCCACCCAACTGTTTCCTTCCCTCTATTGGTTTGACACACACAATGTTGCCTCTAATTTCATCTCCTTGTGCATGTAATACTAGCCATTAGGGGACCTTTGAGGTCTAAAATGGGTCTCCTACGAAAAATGTACAACCAAAATAAACTTTATAAGAACCAATAGGATTCAACATGATGATGTCAACCATGAGGGATGATTCACCATTTCTGGAGTAAAAAAGTAAAAATATTAAAAACTAATAAAATAATTAAACTACTTTTTTCAACCCATATTTTTAACTTATCTCCCTAAGGCTTTACTCAAATTTCGAGTGGGAGTACTCGTTTGATGCAAAATTTGATTCTTCATCCAAGGAGTGCCCATGTTGCATACTTTTGATGGACCCTACTGCATGAAAAATGAGAAATACATGAAAAACATGATTGCAATCATGTTTTTCATGTATTTCTCATTTTTCATGTAGTAGGGTCCATCGAAATTATGCAACATGGGTACTCCTTGGATGAGGAATCAAATTTTTCATCCAACAAGTGTTTACGCTCAAAATATGAGTAAACCCACAGGGAGATAAGTTGAAAATACGAGTTGAAAAAATAGTTTTTTCTTTTTTCCCTCTAAAACTTGATGATGTAATGTAATCTTATTTTATTATTTCCTTAGGAGGCCCATTTTAGACCTCAAAATTCCCCTAATGGCTCATTTGGATGTTGGATGCTTTCAACAAGAGTGCTCTCAATGGGTTCTAGTTTGAGTAATACCCCTTTTCTAGTCTTTGTTTCCACATTTTAATTCTCTATTGATATTTCCTCACACAACATTATTGACTGGCACTATCCTCACGTTCCTTAGCATGCTTTAGAGCTTATGTGCCCTCTCTATGGTATGTTCCATAGGGTTTTCCTCATTCCCTTATATTTTTAGTTAGCAATGAGCCTCTCTTGTTGATCCCTCCTTAGTTTGGCTCACCCTTTTTGTGGGTTACTCTTTTTTTCCTTCCTTACTAGATTGTAGCCTCTTTTGTCGCTCAACCACTAACTCTAACCTTTATACACATGGTTCCTCTCTTTGTTCTTGCTACTTGCACCTCTCCCCCTTGACCTCCTACTCTTCTATCTCTATTTTTCCCTCCACCATGCCTCATCAACGTGCACATGTTCACAAAGGAGCAACCTACTACCAAGAATAGGCCTCTTAGGGAAAATTGCGTATCCACTGCCACTTAGAGGAAACTCCTACACAATTTTGTGAGCTCACATGCACAGAGAGAGAAGGGACCTCTTAGCAACATTAACTATTAGACATAAAGGTTCTCATAGAGTTGGCATATTAGGTGTTGGATATTGGCCACACATGTGGACATTTTAACCAATACATGTTCACCATTGACTTATATTCGCATTTAAAATTCCTCATCGACACAATCCTGATGGATCAGTTCAAGCACCGAGTAGAAATCCTACACTCTATGGTGCATTTGAATCATCATTTGAAGGACTTGGACTAGCGCCTTGGATTTCATAGAGAAACACCTTGGTATCCCACCCCCAACTGGTAACACCCCCGACAACAATGAGGAGCCCATCCAATTTGAAGCTTTGGATTCTAATCCCTTTGCTTAGCCTTATGCTATGTTTAGGCTTATACTATTTTCAAGTATCACTACCTCCTCTCATGGCCAACCTGACCAAATTTTCATTTTATGTATAATATTTTTTGGCTTTTTGAACACTATGATATCCTGTCTCTCTACAGAGAGTGAAATTTTCTTTATGGTCGAGTCTTCCTAGGAAAGGATTGACCTAAAGTATCTAGAATATCCATATACACTCTTGTTTAGAAGGATATACAATATTTATCCACCAAGAAAAGATTTAATGATATATATATTATTATATTTTTATTATATACATAATGATATAATTTTTTTTAAAAAAATATTCACAAGATTTAGGAGTTTCAAGTAGGGAAAAAACTATTGAAATAACTTTTAGTTTTTTCCACTATTCACAAGTTTTTTTCTTACATTTTTTTTCAATTATACCTTTTAATTTGACCTTTCTATTTTTTTTTTCCTTTTCCTTTATTTTTATTTTTTATTTTTTCAATTAGTTTTGCAATAAAATTTCAATTATTTTCACCAATAGAATGATATAGAAACAAAATTTTAACAAAAATAAAATAAAAATTATTTGTTTGATATTTTACATTAGTAAATAAATAAATATTTATAGTCAAAACATAACTAATACAAAGTCAACAATGAAATGATTTCTATAATCCTTGCCTTTGGTAGAGACTAATAAACACACACACTTAGAAATAATTTATACTCGCGTATTAAAATAAATAATTGTATTTATATTTTCCCATTAGAACATAGTGTTTATGTGCAACCGTTATTAGTGCACTATAACATAGAAAATGTTGTTAGATGTACGTATATTTATGTGTTAAAATAAACCATTCTAGTCCATATTAACCTCAAACCTATCAAACATTGAGAGGGATCAAATCTTTCAAGGTGCAAACCACTTTTTTACTGCAAAACTTAGGAAAATGTCTAGACTTTGAGAAATTTGATCTCTCTTGGCACTTAATAGGTCTAGGTTGGTTTCAATAATGTGTAATGTCTGATTCCTAACCATTAGGAAAATGTCTAGACTTTGAGAAATTTGATCTCTCTTGGCACTTAATAGGTCTAGGTTGGTTTCAATAATGTGTAATGTCAGATTCCTAACCAGTGGAGTTGGTAGACCTCGAGCATATCAATTGTGGTTTCCATCAGCGATTAGGTTAGGGTTAGGGAATCTTGGAGGCAATTAATTCAATAGTTTGGCAATGCTTGATGGTCAATTGAGATTTCATCGAGATTATTAGCAGGATGCCTTTTTTTGGCATGATATATGTATAGTTTTCCAATATTTACTATTTTTAGTAAGTTATCTTTAAGCATTGAATGGGTCAACTGGCAGATTTACTATCTTTAGTATTGTTAGTGGGGTAAATTATGCCGACTACCTGAGATTTTATGTAGTATGATTGTTTTAAATAAAATAACGATAAGTTATTAATTTATAAAGTTTCAACAATTTTAAAAATCACAGTGAAACAATTTTTTTTTTTTTTTTTTTTTTTTGTGCTAAAACACTCTAAAACAAAATGTTTTTGATGTTTAAAAATTATTTTTCAATAGATTTTTTTCAAAACTTTTAAAATGGTGGTAAAGATAAATTGATGACTCACCAATAACCTTTAAAATTCAAAATAAAATGAAAACAAAAATTTACAAAAGAAAATAAAAATTAAAGCATTGAAAAAATAATTAAAAGTTAAAAAAATAAAACAAGTAAATAAATATTAGAACAAAAAAATAAAAATGAAATATATAAAAGAAGGCAAAAAATATGATGACTCCAAAAAACCTTAAAATTTCAAAATAAAACTAAAAACATAAATTTACAAAAGAAATTAAAAATTAGAGCATTGAAAAAATAAATAAAAGTTTAAAAAAATAATAACAAGTAAATAAATATTAGAACAAAAAAATAAAAATGAAATATATAAAAGAAGGCAAAAAATATGATGACTCCAAAAAACCTTAAAATTTCAAAATAAAACTAAAAACATAAATTTACAAAAGAAATTAAAAATTAGAGCATTGAAAAAATAAATAAAAGTTTAAAAAAATAATAACAAGTAAATAAATATTTTTTTTTTTGCTGAGTAAAGGCTATGCTAATTATATTAAAAAACAAAAAAAGTATGTACAGGAGGTGAGAACCTCTGAGAGCGAGTGTTCAGCTCTCTGGCAAAACTAACATCATCTATCTTGATTGTCTGCATATACATGCTTTACAAGAATACCAGCAACGAGGATATGTGCTGACCAAGACAAACATAGACTGACCAAGACATAGACTGACCAAGACAAACATTGACTGGCATTGACCTGTAACAAAAACTGGAACTGATCCCAGACCCCGTGACCCAGTACAAAAAACAGTTTTTGTGGCCAGCAAATTTATAATTGCGTCGGGCCATCATACCAAAAATAAGAAAAAAGGAAATCCAGCATTCTCCTGATATTAGGCTTACCCCAAACGCACTTGCCATTAGTTGCCCTGCTTCTTGCGCTCCTCAGCTGCTCGCTCCAGTTCTCGCTTCTTGCGATCCTCTGCTGCGCGAACCGGGTCCCGTTCCCATGTAACTTCCATGCCAGTCGGAATGTCTTCAAGACGCTCGATGCCCGGAGGTAATTTGAGGTACAAAGTGTAATCAAAAGTGTCTTCCAACTCTTCAGGCTTTGCCTTACTCGGAGGAGAGGGAGGCTGGTCAATTTGAGCTTCCTTGAGAGCCTCTGGAAGACCTTCTGAACTAACCCCCGGTTCCTTCCCCTTGAGACTGGTAAATTCTTTTAAGGCTTCCGCTTGCTCTGCTGAGTAGCCATAGGTGTTGTCTTCATCCATCTTGCTCTGAGGTTCCGGACTGTAGGAGCTATCTTTCATCTTGGAATTGTTATCTGAGGAGGGAGACATCTTATCCTCCTTATCCGCCGGCCAATTTCCCTCTGCCTCATCCTCCTCAGCGAAAATAACTGTAATCATGGCTTTCACAACTGGTTTGTCCCTCTTGCGGCGATAATAAAGGGTCGCCGTTTGCACTTCATTTTCCAAAACAAGTAAATAAATATTAGAACAAGAAAAGAAATGAAATATATAAAAGAACGCAAAAAAAAATTGCAGTAGTCTAATGAGACTACTTTTTTGCCCTGAAAATCACAGAAATTTCGGTAAGATTTTGATAGAATCCGGCAGGATTTTTTGTAAATTTAAGTTACATTTGTCAAATTTCAAGATTTTGGGTGCCCGAGAGGTTTTTGATGGTGTTGAATCCATTTCCACCATAAAAACATGTTTCACATACTGCTACTGCAAGATTTATTGAAATTGTTTTGCCCGGATTCTGGGCACTTTTGACCGTCTGAGCAATTCCTCCACCTTGGTAGACAATGCAAAAAAAACAAACATATAAAAAAAAGTAAAAAAATCAAATTAATAAAATAAAAACATTAAAAAAAACTAAAAATTAAAAACAGCTAAAAAAAATAAAATAAAAAACTTATATATAATATATATATTATATATAATATATATATATATATATATATATATATATATATATATATATTATATATATTAATTATAAAGAATATTTAAAAAGATAAAAAAATGCCAACCCTTCGGGCCCTTGGGCATCACTTTGGATGATTCCTGGAATCGGCCAAGCCCCGCGCAGGGGCCCAATACATCGCAACCCTGAGCGGGTGGAGCTCACACTCATGTAGAGCTCCACCCGCCTAGGCTGCGACCCCGCCACTGCGGCAACGTTCTTCTATCCTGCTCTCGTAGACCCACAAACTTATTAGAGGTTTTGGTTTTCACAACTCGGTAGAATGTTTCATCGAGTATAAGCATTTTGTGTCATCTCATTGAAGCCAACAACCGCTCTGAAAGTGTGCAGACCTTTCTTTTGAGAATTTTCGGTTTTCTGCTGTTATTTTTGTGAAAATATAGCATCTTCGTGAAGTGGATTACTTTTTCGTGTCAGAGACTAACCTATAAACCCAACCTGCACCCACCGTATGATGATGAAAGACAGTAGGAAGAATATCTGCAGCAAATCACCTTCGTCGTGTTGGCACTGTGGTATACAAAGAAGGAAAGAGAAAACCATTATCCTAGATCACTGAACTGCTTTGTTTTTCAAATTTCTCATTGCTTTTGGAAATTTGAATAACAGACTCTGCAATTCATAGTTAAAACAATCAAACGGGGAATCGAGAGGCTATCCCTCATATGTAATAAGTGTTATAATTTTCTTATTCAGAAATTTAGGGCCTTCTTTCGGACTTTTTTATCAGAAAATTTATCCGCAACTACTTCAGTAATTCATGGGCAATCAATGCCAGACTTTTATCTTTGAAGTTTTCTATTGACGAGCAGTGAGCAACATGGACAACAATGTGAGCAGCGTGGTCAGTAGTGAGAGTAGAAAACAGTGAGCAATGTGAGAGCAGGAAACTTTTATGCAGCAGAAGTATCAAGTAGGGAGTAGGGAGTAGTCTGTAGCCTACAGAGGGAGCATCGATAACTTGAACAACGGGGAGCAGTGCGAAGTAATCTTGGCATTTATAGACCTACATCTTTCTCGGAATAAGTTGGACGACAAATGCATTCAAACATGACAATAGGACAAGAAATTTTAGAACATCTGGAGAAAAATGTTATAGGACAAGTGAAAATTGCTTCATCTGCCAAAGCTGGGAAGTCGGTCTGAGTCAATGCCAAACAATATCAGGGCATTTTAAAATGAAGACTAGCCCTTTTAAAATGGGAGAAGACAAGGAAAAAAGGGTCTCAAAAGGAAAGTACTTGAGCCTTTCACAATAAGCACTCTAACAAGTCCCCTCTACATGCATGTGGCAACAAGAAGTTCAAAGGAAAAGCCATTGATGATTTTGATTTTGCCTTATATAGTCCCACATCCACACCTCTCACCTGGTCATTTGATCTTTATGTGAAATAATTGTTAAATGCAAAACAAAGGTTGGAGGTTTTAGAAGCTAAAGAGCGGGGAAGAGATCATAAAATTCATATAATAACAGTCGAGAACAAGGATTTAGCATAAAGCAATAAAGTTTTGAAATAACAAGTGGCATTGCTACATGAATCTCTCCTAATAGGGAAGATAGAATGGAAACGCATGAAAGCGGATGTAAAAAAACATAAAGAAATATGTAGTGAAAAGTACAGAAGTGGTGAATGTGAAATCATCCAAGGATAAAGGGAAAATGATTGCCCAAATATACAAACATGAGGAGAAATAAAGAGAAGAAAGGAAAGGAGATTCCACCAAAGTTTCCAAAAATTGGGCTCAATTTATTAGCACTTCTGCTAATAAGGAAGAAGAAACAAACATTTAGGTTGACAAAATGCAAGATAGAGAAGGTGAGGAAAGACAAAACAGAGTAGAAAACATAATTATTAAAGGGGTGAAAGACTATGGGAAAAATGAATGTACTCGACCTTGCAAGAGACTTCTTGAAAGACAAATTTCTATGGCAAAGAAAAATATGCCAAGCATGGAGGGTGGGTAAGTTTAACGGTGAGAGAGTCAGGCCCATAAAATTCATCATGCCTAGCCTACATGATATATATATCATTCTAAGCAAGAAGCATCTCTTGAGGGGTTCTTGTTTTTTCCTAGAAGAAGATTTAACTATAAGACAATAGGAGGAAAGAAGGGAGGAAATGTTAAAGGTTAGGGAAGCAAGAGATGAAGGCAAGAGAGCATGGATTTATAAAGGAAAATTTGTGATAGCACGATTTGGACCTCCTTCCAAAATAGATCAGCAAGTTGGTAATAAAGAAGAGGCAACAAACTCTTCAACAGGAAATCAGGAAGCATGGTCAGTATGGGAAAACAGGGACAAAGACTCAAATGTGAGTCTTGCATGTCAAAATAAATAGCAATCAAGTCATACCCAGGTTTCCTTAAGATTAGTTTGTTGGAACTGCAAAGGTTACCCATGGAGACGAGGACCTAGGTTAGGGCCTATTAAGTAATATAGAGACATAATTTTCCTCATAGAAACACATGAGCATGAAGGGTGCAAGGCACCTCTGTTTGAAGGATACTAGAAGATGGCAGTGTGGAACAAGGCAATAGGGAATGAAAAAGGGCACGGGGGTATCATGGTTTTAGTGAGAGAGAAATAAGGTCATCTCATTTAGTTAGAAAAAGATGACTCAAATAAGAAATTCATTTGGTTTAAAATATCAGAAAATGGAAACCACATCATAATTGCAACATGTTATTTTGTGTCGCAAGTTTCAAAAATCTACAAAGGTAGAGGGCTTGACCACAAATATCCATTTGCAGCCTTAAAAGTGGATATTGTAACATATTCTCAGCTAGGTGAAGTCCTTATAGTGGGTGATTTCAATGCTAGGACTGCAAGTGAGCAAACTAGCATTCTTTGTTGTAAAGAAGATTGTGACCCTATTTGGCTTATAGAAGAGAGTAATTATCAGTGGGAAAGAGTTTCAGAGGGCAAGGGATGCAATCTCTTTTGTGAACAATTTCTTACTCTATGTGGGGCCTTTGATTTAGTCATTTGTAATGGATTGACTAGATGGGCAAAGTCCATAATTTCACTTGCAATACTTGCAATGGAGCAAGTGTAGTAGATTATGTAATTTGCTTGCATGGTTTGTGTGAGAAAATGGAGGAAATTTTTATTGGAGATCAGCTGTGAGACTTAAAATCATATCACAAGCCAATTTATTAAAGTTTCTCTTGGAATGGAAAGAAACAATTAGAGTCAAAATTTCATCATGTCAAACAAAATCTCTCACACGACAAAATTCTTTTGACTCCAGAAAATTGTAATACCTTGAAAATGACACTAGAGAGGCTCTTCGAGAAGGAGAAAATCACAATTCACGACCTTCATAGTCCTCAATTAACACATTTAACTCAATGTGCACCTGCAGAGTGCAAAAGAGAAAAAATTAAGAAGTCTTAAACAAATTTTCTTTCTAGTTAATGCTTGGTTTGATGAGGAATGCAAAAAGGCAAGGAGAATGTGGAAAGAGTCAAACAATGATAACATAAAGCTCAAAGCTTACAAGCAGTTATTAAGCAAGAAAAAGGTTGATTTCATGGTTTCAAGGAGAGAAGAACTAATCTTCCTTGGGAAAAATAATCCCAAATTATTTTAGAAGGAGCTCCAACTGAGAAAGATAAAAACTGGAAATAATATTACAACTTCTAAATGGTTTGACTATGCAAGACAACTCTATGAGCAGGATCCTAAGGTTGACCCTCCCCCCTTGGTCAACACTGATATTGAACTCTTGACGGTGCAAGAGGCAGAGATGGGTATCAAGAAGTTCGTTGTTGGAAAAGCAAAAGACTTAGCTGAACTCCAAGCAGAATATCTAAGTGGGGCTTAAAGATCCTTGCACCTCACATTATAAAAATTTTCAACAACATCATACAACAGAGGCTCCCCACAGATTGGGAAACTAGTCTGGAAATACCTCTTTTCAAGAGCACTAACATCAATGATCCCTCCAATTATATGAACATCATGATAAACCCTTTGTTTGCAAAGCTATTTGGAAGCATGCTAGAAAATAAAATTAGCAAGTGGGCAAAAGAAAGAGATAAGTGTGCTAAAGGGTAAGCGGGTTTTAGGCATAAACATTCCATAGTTGATCATTGTATAACTTTAAGGCACATCATTGAAAAAGTTTGGGAGAAAAAGGAAGTCTTTTGTTGCTTTTTTATTTCAGAAAAGCGTTTGACACGGTTCCTAGGGATAAGCTTTGACACATAATGGAGGAACTTGGGGTTCCTAAACATTTGAGAGCAACTGTGCATACACTGTATGAAGAGGTGAAATTCAGAATTAGAACTTCAGCAGGCATTCCTGAAAGTTTTAGATGCGATATCAGGGTCAAGCAAGATTGCCCACTGTCTCCTACCCTATTTGGTTTATATATCGACAAGCTTGAGGAGTGGTTAAATTCGCAAGGGGGTGATGGAATCTATTTGGGAAAGTTTGTTATAAGGTATCTTTTGTATGCAAATGACCTTATTTTGATTACTAAATCGGCTCTTGGTTTGCAAGAGCACTTACTATCCCTTGAGAATTTTTGTAGAAGTGTGGAGATGCAAGTCAATATCAACAAAACGAAAGTACTGGTTTTCTCTAAAAAAGAAAACATAACCAACATAAGTTCTACTTTGAAGGCAACATTCTGGAAGAAGTTGTGGATTACAAATACCTCAGAATTGACTTCAACAAAAATCTAAGATGGGATGGTTGTATAAAGAAAAGAAATTTGGGGGGTTGGAAAGCATTTTATGCTTTTCAAAATAGGTGTAGAGAGGTAGAGTTATCATACTGGAAAACCACTCAAACTCTTTTTGGGTTTCTAGTGATTCTAGTGATTCTCTATGGTTGTGAACTATGGGCCAGCAGTACATTCGACATGCAGTGGAGACAAATTGAGAAAATTTAGAAGCGTTTGACTACAAACAAATTCAATAATAAAAGTGCAGTTCCTTATGCTATCTTGTTAAGTCAAACAGGGGTTTCTCCTATTGAAGCAATTGCTATGGTGCGAGTCATAAGGTATTTAAAAAATTTGAGCAAATGGAAGAGGGTAGATGGTCTAAGGTTGTCTTTAATGACAGATTGTGCAACAAAAAAAACTTAGATGCATCAAAATAACAAATTGTTTAGTAAATGGGGTATTTGCTTGAACACGTGTCCCATAAACAACAAAGAGATAAAATCGTTTTTTATGGATAAGTTCCACAAGCGTGCTTGGGATAAGGAGCTAGGAAGAAAGAAAAAGTACTATATTGAAGTGTTTAATCCCACTCATAATCATCAACCAAAAGAATACATAGAGGCCAATACCTCTTGGAGAGCCAAAATTCTTATTGCTTAGTTAAGGACTAATTCTCATCAACTCTGTTGTGAAATAGGATGCTGGAAAAGGCCAAAAGAAGTGTGGGAGGAAAGAGTATGCATTTTTTGTTCTTCCAGAAAAGTGCAAATAGAAAAGCATTTCATTTTAGAATGTGAGGCCTTTAAAGACAACATGGAAAGTTATGAAAATATGATGGAAGCTAGTTCTTGGGATAATCTATTTAGCGAGGGGTTTATCGAGAAGCTGGGAGCATTTATTGTGAAGCTTCACAGAAAAAGGCCTGAATACATCAAACAAATGAAGAAGCAATTTGACCTATAGGCTATCTTTAGCCTCGTGGATGCTAAAATAATTTATTTCTTTCTTCTTTCTTCTTTCGATTCCTAGAATTGAATGAGCCCTCTTGGAATCAGATGAGCCCTTCCAAGGGCCCAAGGGGCGACGACCTTTGGTGGCTGGATCTCATGCGACTCCACCCGCACAGGGTTGTGCCCCCTCGGGCCCCTAAGCAGGCCTTAGCTGATTTTGGGAATCAACCAAGGCCACCCCAAGGGCCCGAGGAGTTGCAACTTTTTTTATTTTTTATTTTTTAAATTTGTTTAAATGTTTTTATAATTA
>APFE031158335.1:142603-153009 GCA_000404065.3 Pinus taeda | reverse complement strand
TTTTTTTTTAAATTTCATTGTAAGAAAACATTGCAAAGGAAAACAAAAAACAAAAATTTAGAAATTCTTAAAAAACAAATATCTTAGGATGAAAAACATGAAGATGAATAAGACACCTTGAAAAATAGTTAAATAATCAACATTTAAAAAAATGGTGTATACTTGGGACATAATAAAATTTAAAGTGTCAAAAATATGTTTTAAAAAAATTGTTGATATTTTTCAAAATTCTCATGAAAATCACCAACATTTAAAAAAAAATATCCACACTTAATACATTAGAAAATTTAAAGTGTCAAAAATAAGCACTCTAAAGAAAGGGCTTGATGTTGCATCAATATTTTTCAAAATTAGCATGAAAATCACTAACATTTAAAAAAAATGTTCATATTTGATACATATGAAATTTCAAGTATAAAAAATATGCTACAAGAAAAAGGTGTATTTTGTATCAACACTTTTCAAAATCAGATGATTTTTTGCTACCTCAAGAAAACGAGTACTCAGTATAGTTCCCGTTTGATAGTTTAGATTGTTAGTGCTTAATGAAGAGGGTTGAACTTCTTGAGAGAGTTTTAAAAGAAAATTTGTGGAGTTCATTTGATATTTTGGTTTTGATATTTGTTATTTCCATTTTTCGGGGGAGATTATTTCTTCTTGGTTTGTGAGGACGAAACCCCTTGCAGGTGACATTCTCCACTTATTAAGAGGTATAATTTGGACAACATCTTGGTGATTTCACACAAATATCATAGTTGGCACTCATTATTTGCATGATATCTATAATATGGAGTATATTTGAGGATATTTGTGGCGGAAAAAGGATTTTAGAGCTTGCTACAATATTGCTACTGCAATAATGTTGCTATAGTAATTTTGCAGAATTCAATTCTAAATCAAACTTGTGCATTTCCAGATTTAATGGGTATGTTCGAATTGTGCTTTTAAAACATTAGTTATCTAGGTATTGTTCATTTTGATCATACATTGTATTTTAAATCTAAAAATAAATCTGAGTTATGATAGTTTGTGGATTTGCATAAATATTGCTATTTTTCTAAGTTATTTCACTGCTTCCAGAAATTTGAGTTATATTAGTTTGTGGGTTTTCCTAAATACTGTTATTTTCTTAATCATTTCATTGTTTCCAATACTATTATTTAAAAAAAAAGGTGTATGTTACAGTGGTACTAGAGTAGTGTATCCTACCATCCTGAAGGTTCAATATGATACTACAATGATGTGCTAATATTTGACCAACAACCTTACACACACCATTAAAATATCATAGAAATAGGTCTACTATAAATTTGTCTGCAAAAAAATAAAGGGAAGTTGAGGGAAAAAATATAGTTAATATGGGTGATAGAGACTGGAAAACAACCATGAAGAACATTTTCTGAATTTGTTGGATGCTTTGGTTAGAGGGCAACAAATTGCAAAGCGACCAACCCAAACACATAATCAACGATTGGAGATTTTGACACAATTGATGGCTAGACAATTGGGAGTTAATATTGGTGGTTACAATGCAAATAATGGAGACAACAAAGATCATGGAAAGAATTATGTTCATCGAGATAGTCAAAATTGACCGACTAGAACCATTAGTTTGAGGCCTCTTTTGCCTACCTTCCCATGTAGAACACCAACACCAGATGAAAATGAGCCACAAATCACCAATTTGCAGAATTATTTTATGTAGGATTGGACAATAGTGGCTCAGAGCTTCTGGATGTTATATCACTTAGAGATTATATTGATGTCAGGATGAAACATAGACCCCATATGGGTGACAAAGCACAAAATTATGATTGAAGAAGAAAGTGGTAACATTGACTCTTGCATATTATGATGTTTTAGGGAAGCCTTCAACACGAGCTTAGGTTCAAAATTTTGATACCCATTTCCAAATCATCCTAATTATATATGAACAGGCCATCAAATATGTATCTCTACGCCTTGATATCATAACACACAAGTGGTGGAATCATGGTATGATTACCATGGGACATGACAGGATCACTTCATATGTAGATTTTATAGAGTGTTTGATCGAGGGATTTGATAAGAAGGATTTGAAGTTGCATTTCAAAGAGTTGGCACAACTTAAGAAATGAGGTTAAGTTGACACTTATATTGCAGATTTTCATAGGCTTGTAGTGCTAATCACTGATATTTCAGAAAGAAGATTCATGGTGCTTTTCATGGATGGTTTGATAGAACCTTTGGGAGGTTGGATTAAGTCCCTCAATCCACCTACTTTGTAGGAAGACATAAAAAAAGCAAGGGACATGGATACTTATACTTCTAGAAACAAATTTTAGTCCAAAGGGTTCCCACAGAAGAGGGATAATGACAAAAGACAATTCCCAAGAGTATCACAATAGCCACAAAATGATTCTAAAATGTTATATAGTCAGAAATTAAATGACATAAGAAGGAATAAGTTGTGTTTCCATTGTATAGAGAGATGGGACCCCTCACATACATGTAGTTTGAAACCAAAAGCTAAGTAGCTAGAGTACTTTTATGTTAAAGAATCTACATTAGAAAAATTAGATCAACAATATGATTCAAATAATAACGATGAGGAGGCCACTTCAGGGGAAGAGTCCTTGGATGATATGGCCATAACATAACTCTCTAGTGCATAAAAGGCAATCACATTCAAGGTAAGAGGTATAGTACATGGACAATAAGTTGCTTGTGTGATTGATACAAGGGGAGCTCATATTTTCATTGATGAAAGGCTTGTGACTAAGAGGGGTTTGCAAAAAAAAGAACACAGTGGTTTTAAATTGATGGTAGTTAATGAGTACAAGATTCCTTGTAAGATTTCAATTTAAGTATACAATTGGATGACTATCAATTGTAAGATGAATTTTATGTGGTAGACATAGGGGACAATGATGTTATCTTGGCATTGCATGGATGGTGTCCCTTGTAGAGTTCCATTTCAATCTATAGAAGTTGGAAATGAAGTTTAAAGACCAAGGAAAGTAGTAATCTTGGGAACTTTCAAATGGAGAGCCTAGAATGGTATCGCTTAAGAATATGGTGGGACTAATCAAACTTGACCAAGTAGAGTGGTCAGTAGAGTATCTTAGCACTCCAATAGTTCCTACAATGTCAGACTAGCAAAAGAAAAATTGTCATCATGATATTTAAGGGTTGCTATCCAAATATAACAATGTGTTCAGGAGTATATGTTGAGGAGTTCTTCCTGAGAGGGGAATCGATCATGTCATTGAGTTGGAGGAAGGAGAAAAACCAATGAACATTACTCCTTACCGACATTGTAAGAGGCATAATGATGAAATAAGAAAGGAAATTAAGGAGTTACTAGAGATCAGGCATATAAGACCCAACATAAGTCCTTTCACATCAACAATAGCGTTGGTAAAAGGGAAGGATGGAACAATGTGGATGTGAATTGATTACAAGGCCCTGAACAAAAAGACAATCAAGAACATGTATCCAATAGTTTTGTAAAATAGACTTTTATTTACAATTTGCATTCATGGTTGTTTTATAAATTTAAGAGAGTGTGATTCTTTTCAAGCAAGGCTTTAATTTATTCATGAAAGAGTGTGTTGTGTAGATTTAAGTTTCCTTATAAAATAGAATGATAGAGATGCAATAGAGTTTGAAGAGTTTTGATAATTAAGTTTATTTTTTAGTGTGAGGTTGATTTTCTAGACGAATAGTTTAATTGTTTTCTTTTTGAGTTTTATTTAGATATCATTTTCATAAGAGTGCGTTCATCTTTCATAGAATTAATCTCAATAATGAATTCAATCATATACATTTCAATTTGAATAATTAAAGGCTGCTAGCACATATAGTGCACTTACACTTCATCAGTCTATTGATCCTGGTATATAATTCATGTAACAATTTAAGACAATTAAATTGACAAACATTTTTGCGTCATTTCTGGAGAAGTGTATATAGGAGTAATTTTCTTTTCATTAAAAAAAAAAAACTTCAATCACCTACCACCCCCGCTATATCACGTGGTGCAGTAAGAGCCGTACATCCACATCATGAATTCTTATTTTTGCAGGTAGAAGAAGAGGTAAAAAAGAGGTTGAAGAAATGGATGGAGATGATGACAATGAGGAAGATCCTTTTGGATTTCCCATTCAAGAAATGGATATGAATGTTCATATGAAGAACATCCCTCCATCTGTACTTCCTAACTTCAAAGGTATGAGATCAGAAGACCCGGAAACCTTTCTTTTTGAATTTGAAATTTTGTAGATCTTATGGTTACTCATTACACATTCAAAAATTGAATTTGTTTTCGACAACATTGAAGGATAGAGTTCTTAAATGGTTCATGACTTTAGGAACAAATTCTATAAGGACATGGGATGATATGAAAAGAGTATTTTTGGAAAAATATAAAAATTATTTCATACACCATGACCTTAGAAATCAAAACTTGAACCAAGAAGAGGATTAAAGCCTAGAATATTTAGTGGAGAGATTTACTTATAATACCAAAAGATATAAATTGCATAATTTAGGATCAAACAAATTAAAACTCTCCTACTAAATACTATAAGGAATGAATGGATTGATCTTCTTAACCTAGTGGGAGAAGGAGATGTCTCTCAATTGTCATTTCAAGATATTTGTGAACAGTGCAAGAACATATCAAGAGGAAAAGCAAAGTATGGTAGATCCCCTCAAGATCTAGTTATGGAAAGAGTAAGTAAGTCGACATCAGGATTGGTAAGTCAAACTGAAGTTAACAATTTGCTAGACATTCTTGGTAATTTAAATGAACAAATTGATATGCTAAGAATGCAAAACAAGCAAAAAATTGAGAATGTTGCTTCATTTATATTTTTCCCTAAATGTAGAAATAAACATGCTTTGCATGAATTTCTACTTGATAACATTAAAATTTGTAAAATTTGTGCAGGATCATATACTACTGAAGATTTCCCATCATTACTAGGGTTGAAGGCAATTTACCAGAAGGATAATGGAGCAAATCAAGCAAAAGAGCAACTTTGTTATGTAGCTCCAAGAGGGCTATGACAACCTCATCAACCCAATATGATGCAATATCCTTATGCACAATTTCAAGGTTATGCACACAGTCTCAAGGTAATTGGAATACACCCTTGCCTTGGCAACAAAGTTGGCGAAGACCCTACAAAGGAAATCCACCATATCCTCAATATTTTCCTCACTATCCTCAATACCAACATCAATGTTATCCATACCATTCACCTCCACCACAACATCAATATCACCCTCAGTTGGCCATAATTCAACCTTTCACATTACCACCCACACAAGCACCCCAAAAATCCATTTCCGCTCCACTACTTGCGCAACCAATTCATATTCCCAACAATAAAACACCTCAATCCACTTACAATGTTGAGGTATTGCAAAATTATTCACCAACTGCCATTGAAGAACAACAACCAAAAGAAGAAGATTCATATAAGGTCTAAGAATCATGGATTCCTATCAATAAAGAGTAGTTGTTGGAACCTAAGATTGAAAAGTTCCATGCACACCTATCACGAGATTCTATGAATGGGAATCACATCTCTAAAGACTTGCATGGCACAATAATAGGAAGACAAGGAAGACAATATTACATTAAATCTTGGTTCAAGACAGTCATTAGATCCCAGTATTCCATTCTTTTGTATCTTCTGACATCATCTCAATCAAGACAGTTGGTCTCTCATATACTGGTACATATCAAAGAGTATATTTCAAACATGCATATGAGTCTGTCTATCATCTTGTTACACACATGGTTCCATTGTAAGTATTCATATACTTGAATGGGATTTCTTTTTCAAGTAGAGTAGGACATATAAAAAATAAAAAAATAAAAAAGTAAAGAGAAAACTAATTCATATTGTGAAAACCAGCTTGCTGGCGCAATTGGACATGAGCTTTGCTTGAAAACCAGGCAATTTGGCGAGCAAAGTTCACAATAAGTTCTGAATTTTATGATGGTTTTAATCTTTTATTATGGTTCTTCAAATCATTTTTGGTTCTATGCTCGAGTTGGCTGAGGTGGGATTCCTTAAGGCCCACCTTCCAACAGATTTTGTCCCATCAACCTCAACACCTTATCTGGGATCAAGATCAAATATTATTTGGAGTGCCTTGGAGCTTGCATACATCAATGGCAAGCCTCCTCGTTAACAACAATGGGAATACAAAAATGTCTCTTGATTGTCAGATCTTGCAGGTGACTTGACTTCAACACATTCATTCATTCCTGTCAAGGTGCACTTAGGTACCTTGACACTCATTTACATTATCGTTGAGTTGTCTTGCATTGGTTAATGATTTTCATTAATGATCGGTAATCCAATGATTTCTTTCCATGCTCGACTTCAGCACATTCATTCGCGTGGTAAGAATTGTACCATGATTTTTGGTTTTGGATGAAGACTAATGGTTTTATGGAATCAACAACAACTTGCAGCAGTATATTTTATAGGTTTCTTGTAGCAACATATTCATCTTGATTTTCAACAGCACCATGATGGCACCATTCCAAATCTTTTTCATTCATTTCATTTTCAAGAAAAACAATAAAATTGGGTCTATTTCAGTCAATATGCATTATGTTTCATGGTTTCTACATCATCATGTCATACACAATCCAAATTAGCAGTTCAAACTCAAAGAAAACAACTCTCTGCAAAAATTGACATTTTCTGTAACAGATACGGAAAGTTGCAGTTTCAGCAGTTATTGTTGTAACAGCCTGTTTATACCGTAGCAGCTTGTTCCAGATGCAGTTTTGGCACAAATATTGTAGGATATTGGAGAAGAAATAAAAAATTATGAGCTTCTGGGTTTTCTCAGAATATGGTAAATTGAGGAACACACTGGCATAATTCCAAAAAAGTGCAAATTTGTAGGACTTTTTAGCAGGCTTTTAAGACAGATTTTCATTTTTCAACATTATGGACAGACTAGGCCAAATTTCGGTATTTTTGCACAACATCATTTTTTCTTGATCAAAATGGAGTTTTGAAAGCATGTGGTGGTAAAAAAGGTAAATTACACCATTCCCCTTTTGAAGCACTCAATTTGGCCTTAAAATGTGTTCATGGCAACATTGGGTAGCGTGAAGGGTGAAACAGGGTAGCATCATGGAGTAGAGTACTTGATCCAAGAGGTAAACTTGAGGTAAATCTAGCTTTAAACTTTTTAATTTATTAAAAATTCTAGAAATTTTGATGAGAAAGCTATTGTAAACATATAGTCCCAATATCTTCGATTATGATTTTTCATACACTTTAAAAACCAATCCCACATTTTATGATTCATTCCCTCATTAGAAGTGTCTCTCTCCATGAGAGCTTTTTATGGTCAAAATGTTAAAACTCTCATCATTCCCTAGTATAAACTTTGTCTTTTTTCTGCTGTGCAAATTGAATGAATCCATATTGACAAGTAGTCCAACTCATAAAGCACGAAGCACATGTGGAACCTTCGACATCTTTGAAATAACAAATTGCTAATGACACCAAAGAAGTAAAGTGGGGGAAAGGCTATAAAGGGGTACAATTATTCTTTGATACCATAAATAGTAAGAACCTCACTACACTTATGATTCCAATAAGTAATTTATTTGGGGCAACTTGATTACATTAATTGGACAACATAATTCACATGAACATCATTACACATTTGTTGAGATTGCTGAGATAAGCTTGGTTGTTGCAAAGGAGTGTTTTGACCAGTGGATCAATTCTTTTGAGGAAGACATAAATATGTTTCACACAAGTTGATGATTGAATTTTATTTTAAACGAATATGGATAGATGCAGCAGAAAACAAGTATTATAGGCTTCAATTTATCATAATTTCCAACAATGTTCATAGTCCTATTTGCTGCTAGGATGCTCCATGAATATACATTTGTTTTTTTGAGTAGATTTATCTATTTTACGTAGCAAAATTTCATGTTCTCATAAAAGAATCCTATTCCATGAGAAATTTTGATGAGCACGTGACAAGAAAATCAGGGTGTAAAAGTTGTTGTTGTTGATAAGTTTTACCACAAGGAGAATGCCCAAACAAATTAGAGTTCAGAAAGGAATAGTTGGGTAGGCAGAATAGAAAGGCATCATGCTGTTATTACAGGTTTCAAGTATAAATAAGTTAAAAAAATGATATGGAATCAATGGCAATAAATAAATCATTCCAGCCATGGTTTTAAGAAGGGTTTACAGGACTTGTGTTGAGCTTAACAATGATTCCAAGATAATGATTCATGGAGAAAAATTCTTGCTTAGATAAATTCCATATGTTTTGAAGTATCTAAAAGGGAAGGAACTTGATTTAAGGCATGAAAGAACAAAACATGAGTCAATCTTAACAGATGATGCCAGACCATTAATTTTGAAAAACTTGCAAAGTTTTCAAAATGCCTAGTTTATTTGCATGAGGACATGAAAAATCACAAGTGTGTGGGAATGTTGGTCCTCCAAATTGCCATAATTCCATTAACCGAACTATCCATTTTACATCATTCCATTCATCCATTGTTAGCATTTTTAACCATATTCCTCCATAAAACACACCAAATTCCTGCATGCATGTTTACGTGGTTTATTATTATTATTTCCATTATTTTTAATGAATTAAGAAGAATTTTGTATAGTTTTACTAATGAAAGTTTAGCAAGTTCAAGTTGGTGCAGTTTTATCAAGTTTCTGTAGCTATCTCCATGGTTGAGGTAGTAGCACCACTCTAGAAGGAAATCTGACACTTGGACTTTGTTTCTAGAAGCTCCAATATGGATTTGTATTGGTCAAATTCCACCCAGCTCACACATGTGGACCTCCAGCAAAAGCTCAAGGAAAAAGTAGCAGTTTTGACTAGTCAACTTTAAACGCATTTTTTGAGCAAATGAAAGTGAATCTCTCAAAATAAAACATGGGTTTTGTTCCGAATGGGCCCAATTAAGTTCTCAATGAGAAATTTTCTTGAATTTGTTACCATTTGGGGATATTTCAGGCTCTTTGGAGCCCTCTTTTGCAAGCTGCGTGAGCAAACAATGTACCCATGTGTCAATAAATGCCTAGTCAAGCAAACAGAGGTTGGAATGGACTATGCTTCTTCAAGTTCGTGGCAACTACGTGTCCATTCAGCTATGATCTTTAGCCATATGAATCTCCATGAAGTTACATTGTAACCCCTATATAAACACTCCATTGAAACAAAGAGGAGAGATTAATTTTCTAAAGCATACAATGAATTGCTAAAACTTTGTTTTTAATTATAAAGGAATACCTTTCAATTCAAATGTGTTGTTGCGTGTTGATCTTGATTCACAACCATCTGCTTGTGGAGGGCCCTTACAAGTAGTAAGGTTTTGTTTTCAATTTATCAGTTGTTTTCTTCATTAGATTTTCGTATAACGCAATTCATTTCGTTGTTATTGATAAGTAGATGCATCTGTTAGAACATTTTTTTCCTTTCACCGATCTCAGATTACATAGCAGAACTTGATTGATGATTCATTACTCATTTCAAAAGCATATAGGATTGAATTTAGCAGTAGTGATAATTGATAGAATTTTGTACTTAAATTAGGATTCAGTTTTGTAAAACAAAGTTTTATTTATAGTTTGCATTCATGGTTGATTTATAAATTTAAGAGAGTGTGATTCTTTTCAAGCAAGGCTTTAATTTATTCATGCAAGAGTGTGTTGTGTAGATTCAATTTTCCTTATAAAACAGAATGAAAGACATGCAAAAGAGTTTCAAGAGTTTCAAGAATTAAGTTTATTTTTGAGTGTGGGGTTGATTTTCTAGACAAATAGTTTAATTGTTTTCTTTTTGAGTTTTATTTAGATATCATTTTCATAATAGTGTGTTCATCTTTCATAGAATTAATCTCGATAATGAATTCAATCATATACATTTCAATTTGAATAATTAAAGGCTTCTAGCACATATAGTGCACTTACACTTCGTCATTCTGTTGATCCTAGTCAATAATTCATGTAACAATTTAAGACAATTAAATTGACAAACAAGCATATGCAACATTTTGAGGAGGTATTGAGTGGCTTAGAGAGTGAGTTTCTATATGCTAAGGAGTCTAAATGTGACTTCAAGATTGTTACACTGAAATTTGTCAGCATGACTATCTGCAGTTAATATGGCTCCATCAATAGTCATATTATCCTCCTTGTCAAGCCTCATACCTCTACTTTTCATGTCAAACTTCAAAAAGAGAGAAAGTTAGTTAAAAACATGTTTATCTCTGGGTACGCAGGTTCTCTCTACCTTGCCTGCGTGTACGCACTCCTAACACACTGTACCTACGTACTTGTACGCTCTGTAAGCCAAAGGATGGGTGCGTACCCCTGTAAAGGTCAAAAGGCGCG
>APFE031158335.1:107759-134489 GCA_000404065.3 Pinus taeda | reverse complement strand
TGGATCAACTCCTACAACACCGCGCAACCATGCTCGCCCACCTGCGCGAGAATATTCATCAAGCTCAGAACCGTATGAAGCAACAGGCTGACCAACATCGCTCAGAGCGCCAATTTCAAGAAGGGGATCAGGTTTTTTTGAGGCTACCACCATATAAGCAAACATCATTCAAAGACAAGGGTTGTCAAAAGCTCTCTCCAAAATTCTATGGACCATACCAAGTACTTCAGCGCATTGGAGAAGTGGCTTACAAGTTGTCTTTGCCACCTACAGCAAAAATCCACCCAGTTTTCCATGTATCGTGCCTCAAGAAAGTGATTGGGAACAACTGCCGAGTTCAAACCACTCTACCTGAATTGGACGAGGAAGGGTCAATCTAGCTTCAATCGGAACAGGTTCTAGACACACGAGACAAGCACCTGCGCGGCCACATGATTAAGGAGGTCCTCTTCAAATGGAAAGACACCTCTCCGGAAGATGCAACTTGGGAACCAGCCACTATTCTTCAGCAGTTTCCGCAGCTTCAGCCTTGAGGACAAGGCTAGTCTTAAGGGGGAGGGCATGTTATGGTCCCACCCTAACCCCCTTATTCATGTCATGGGATCACGTCATAGTCAAGAGTCAATAAAGCCCATATTAATATTTGTAAGTGGTTAACCCAGTTAGTTGCAAATGGGACCACAATTAGTTGTAAATGGGCGGTAGTATTAAATAAAGGATAAATGGGCAGTAGTATTAGATAGATGGTATTAATAAAACCCACGGTATTGGCCCGTGGTATTGCATGTATGAGTCATATATAAAGGATAGAGACTCTCTGCGAGGAGTATCGTGTCTTGTTTTGTAATCGAGCTCTGCTCTATTGGAGGTTGCCCCCTCGAAGAGGCCTGTGAACATTTCTCTCTGAGTAATAAAATCATTGCTATTTTGTGTTCTGGGTATATTTTCTTCGCATATTCTGTGTTCTGGGTATTTTTTCTCGCATATTCTCTATTCGGTATTGCTTTGTAGGTTAAGAAGCATAACAGCATCCGAGTGGACACTATTCTCGGTAACGCATATGTTAAAACTAAAGTAGAATTGCCTTTGCCATCAGCGAATTGAATGTTAACTTAAAGTGTTGAAACCCTGAGAACTACATGAGAAGAAATACTTTACAACACTAATAAAAAAACAGAAGTGAAAATAGCAAATACATAACAATATGAGACAACAATATTGATTAGAGAGTTCGTCCCTAATGGACTGTGTCTTCGGGTCCGCTTTCAAGATGGGTGACTGATTTATTAGTATTAGAACCGAAGAGGTTGATTACACAACAATTTGACCAATTTTGATGTGCACGCATGAACTTTTGGTCATTTTCTTCAAAAATCACTCTGAACCAGTTTTGCAATGCCTGTCTCAGTTTCCAATTCCAACTCTCGATGCTCCTATTACACTGAAAACAAAATCGACTATATCTTCGAGAATCTGCACTCCAAAACCCAAAATCACCAATATCTTCCTCATGAACAAAAAGGTGCATTTAAAGGTTTGCAGATACATTTGAGGGATTTTTACCCAAGGTTGGCATGAATGCGGCATGATGGTCTTGGTCAAATTACTAGGGAACACCTTAGTGCCTAGTCAAATGGTCATCGCATTAGTTTTCACCAAAACTGCAGCAAAAACCCATAAATGAACTTTATATTAAAACAAACCATTGACAACTTACTCACGGGGTGGAGGAGGATGACTGCCTGGATATGAACAGGTGGTTCAGATGCATTCTTGTCAGAAGCCACCATATTGCAAGTCAATCTTGATAGTTGCAGTCTTCCATGTGAACTCATATAACTCTAACATGGTTATCGAGGTGGTTGTTCCACTCTGCTGACTGTAGATGAGATACTACAGTTACCCTCTGCTCTATTTACATGGCTATCCTGAGGTAGTTGTGATTAACTATAACATGTAACCCTGATGGTCATCCTCCATTCACATGCAAACACACATCTGTAGTCACACTATGCTTAACTTCAAGCCGAGTGTTTTATTTCCTCTGCTCACATGCCAACCACATTTTAGACCCTGATGCAATTAACTCCAAGAGCTAACCCCGACGACTTACACATTGATCACATTACCATAGCCTCTGACATGGTCTTCTCCATTGTTATGAATATTATAACAATTTTTTAATGTTTTACAATGATTTCAATGTAATCCAAATAGCCCGAAGGGGGTTTTAGGACTTAGGGTAATGGCCTTTGATTTGTATTGTAATGTTTTTTACAATAGATTTATGGTATTTAATGTATGGTTAGGGTTTACCACTTAGGTTTAATGCCTTCTGAAATGAATTTTATTTGTAATGTTTGATTTAGATATAGGTTAAGGTTTAGCATGGTTTCAAAATTTAGTTCTTAAATCATTTTGTGCTAAAAAAAACCCATTTACATGAAATTATGACAAACTGACATTTGCAACAAATGTCATGTGATGATGACAACCAAACTCTGAAAGGTGGAACTGATGACAACCAACATTTTGATGACCAAATCATGTGAAGGTGAATGACAACCCCATGTCAACGTCCCAATTCTGGTGGAACTAACGAGAACCAGCTTGTCAAAAACCAAAATCCAAACCATATCACCATGAAAACCATTAACATCACCTGAACAATTTGAACCATAAACAACACTGCCAAAACTAAATGACACCACACTGAATACTAACGACAAAACTGAACTTCTGTAACTGATCTGAGAAGATCCTCCTCGATCGGTCCTCTCCACTTGAAAGCTTTTGGACCACAAAAGTTTGGCTTAAACAAATAGTCGATGACGGTAGAGCTCCCTCACTTTCTACCTTGTCCTGATGATGTACCAATACGTTTGATCAATCACCTACAAGTGATGATGCTGATGATGCTGACCATGGAAAATTTTGAATTGTTGACCTATTCCATCCATCTGCAGTATGAACAACTAGCAATGATGGTAAAATGCCCTATTATGAACATGGAAATTTATTTATTTCCATGAAATATCATGAGTTAGTGATTCATAATCATCTTTGAAAATCGTCTCTAGAGGATACTGTTCAATACCATGGACATGTATTAACAATCTATATTATGGGATGGCAGAGACAATCAAACACATTTTTGTCATCAAACTAGCTACTTGACTTGGCATACTTTCCTTCTTCCTGATTACTAAGTGAACTTGTTGCATTAGACCCATCAAACTGTAATATGGAAAGTACTGCAACTTAGTTTGATTTTGAAAGTATTGAAATGGATTTTGATTTGTTTGAATCATCGTTTCTTGATTTATCAAATGATGTTTCCATTGATTATTACCTTCCCCTGATGCATAAGTTTCCCTTTGTTGTTGTGGATATTTTGATAATGCTTTAGAAAAGGCTTTCATATGAAAACAAATGAGCTTCCTCTACACTTGAAAAGAGGCTTCCAAACTGTTCGAAACATGAAATAGTGACACAATATAAGAGAAATTGAACACTGACTTTCCCTAATACTGACCTGCATCCATTTAACTGTTAACGTCCAAACTTGGACTGAACTGATTCATTCTCACATTAGGGAAAGGAGCTCTAGGCATCAATTGTAATTCATGTTGTATTCTCTGCTTATGAGTAAGATTTTTGGTTTCTTTAAATAGAACTGGGAAGTTTTCCACCTCTTTGATCAAATATCTTTAAGCCAAGCCTCATAACTTGAACAAGCATCATGTTGATTCTTATGTTGTTCTGTTACACACATGATTATGAATCTCTTATTTGAATTTATTAATCGCTTCATCTGATCAGCATTAACTGAATTCAAGTGATTTTTTTTTTCATGTGCTTTGATAATAAATTCAATGCCATATTTCTTAAGATGATATTTATGTCCCCTCCTATAAAATACTACATCACGATCATAAAGATAAGCACTCCCTAAGACAACTCCACATAATTCTACTGGAATCACATCTAATTCCACTTTATCAATTTAATTAGCTGTAATGGAAAATCTTAATCGACACTATTTTGTGAATTTTATGTAATTTGATTTATTTATCCACCGTAATGGTTAAGGTTTTGGATGGTTTTGTGTTTCCAAACACAAACTCTTAACTAAATATTCAGATATTAGATTGGTCTGTGATCTATTATCAAACACTGTAACTATCTTTGTGTGTTTATAAGTTATCATTATGTTAAATAATTCAACTCTTTTATCCTCATTTGAAGGTTTTTTGTTTGATGAAAATGTAATGGTAATCTTACTTGAACCAGTGTCAAAAGTTTTACATGTCGTGACCATGGCAGTTATCCTTATTTCACCACCTGAATTTGAACCTAGATCTTGCTGGATTGCTACTATTGCCTTCTTTTCATTCTTCTCCTTAAGGAACTTTTTGGGCTTAAGTTCTTGATGAAGCTTCCAACACTTAGATTCCTCATGACTAATTCTCACAATGAGAACAATTAACTCTTTCCTTCTGAGCTATGACTGATTTCTTTCTCTTCGAATTCTTCTTCCCTTTGTTGTCATTGGAGTCTTTAATTTCCAACTCTTTGGATGACTGTGGTGAAAACTTGAATGGCCTTCCACCCGATTCAATATGTATGGCATGAACACACACTTCATTAAAATCATCAGGATTAATCATCAATAATGTATTTTACAAATATGAATGTAAATTTCCGATGTATTTTAATAATGTTTCACATGTATCCTTTGAAATACCAAGTGCCAATGCTTTCTTTCTATACTCCTAAGTAAACTCCTAAACACTCCGCCCTTTACCTTGCCTCAAGTGCTACCAATCAATAAAAACTTTTTGCATGTATCTTAAAGGATAGAATTATTTCGTAAGAGCTTTTAAAAACTTAGACCGTGAATAGATGATTTTTCCCATTTTCTTTAAAACTATCTGAGTTTTAATTTCCCACTAGATTAAAGTTGTTCCCCCATTCTATGTGTAGCTAACTGAATTTTCATTTTATCGTCAAAATTTTTCTAAATATGACAATACACTTCTAACTGCTTAATCTAATTATCTAGCTTTTCAGGATTTATTTTTCCATCATAATTAGGTAATTCAAATTTTACATCAAGTTTTAAAGGAGATGTTTTCTTAGGTTTCCTTTATGTTTCAGATTTTACACTGGAAGAAGAAGAATAAGAATATGATGATGATGGAGATGATGGAGGTGAAGGTGGTTTATCACCCTTGTCTTTACCTTTGTTCTTCTTCTTTGTCCATGAAGAAGAAGTTGCATCTCTCACCTTCTTGTCTTCATAGATTTCTCCCAACATTTATGCATAATCAAGAATGCTTGCTCAAACTGTTCATCGCTCATCTTAGCTTCTAGATTTTCACCTACGTCAGATCTTGTCATGGTCAACTTATGAATGACTCTTCACTTTCCAATCTTTGGATCAATCTTCTAAAGGATTCCTTCTCCATGTTGGGACTTCAACGTAGTTAACATTCAATAAAAATTCTACATGTACAACCTACTCTAATACAAAATTATATGATCTGAAATGATCATATGTAAAAACTGAAGTAGAATTGATTATGCCATTAGTGAATTGTCTGTTAACTTAACGTGTTGAAATTGTGAGAATTGCTTGAGAAGAAAGACTTTAGGACAATTGATAAAACATAAGTAAGAAGCAAAACAGAAGTGAAAACAACAAATACACAATGATACGAGACAAAAATATTGATTATGGAGTTCATCCGTGATGGATTATGTCTCTGGGTCTGCTTTTAGGATGGGCAAATTCTTTGTTAGGATTGAAACCAAAGAGGTTGATTACAAAGCAATTTTACCAATCTTGATGTGCACATAGGTACTTCTAATCAATGTCTTCAGAAATTTCTCTAAACCATCTTTCCAAATCTTGCCTTAGTTTCCAATTGGAACTCTCGATGCCCCTATTACACTGAAAACAAAATCGACTATATCCTCTAGAATCTACACTCTAAAACTCAAAATCACCAATATCTTCCTCATGCATAAAAAGGTGCATTTAAAGGTTTGCAAATACATTTGAGCACTTCTAAGCTAGGATTTTCATCAATGCAAGATGATGGTCTCATTCGAATCACTAGGCAACACCTTAGTGGCTAGTGACATGGTCTTCGCATTAGTTTGCACCAAAACTACAACAAAAACCCGCAAATAAACTTTATTTTAAAATAAACTCTTGACGGTTTGCTGACTAGACGGAGGAGGTTGACTACCCACATGTGAATAGGTGGTTTGGTTTTGGTCCTGTCACATGCCACCACCTTTGAATTCAATCCTGAAAGTTGCAGTCTACCATGTGAACACGTATAATTCCAATGCAATTATCTAGGCATCGGTTCCGGTGTGTTGACTATCGCTGAGATGTTGATGTTACCCTCTCCTATGTTCACATGCTTATCCTGATCTGGTTACGGTTAACTGTAACATGTAACCCTGATGGTTATCCTCCATTCACATGCCAAAGCACATCTGTAGTCACTCTGTGGTTAAATCCAAGCCCAACGGTTTATTCCCTCTGCTCACAGGCCAACTACGGTTTAGACCCAAGTGCGGTTAACTCCAAGAGCTAACCCCGACGGCTTACACAATGATCACATTACTATAGTCTCTCACACGGTCTTCTCCACAATTATAACTGTTATAATAGTTTTGTAATGTTTCACAATGATGTCGATATAATTCAAATAGCCCAAGAGGGTTTTAGGACTTAGGGTAATGGTCTTCAATTTCTATTGTAATGTTTTTTACAATAGATTTATGGTATTTAATGTATGGTTAGGGTTTAACACTTAGGGTTAATGACTTCTAAAATGCATTTCATTTGTAATGTTTGATGTAGGTATAGGTTAGGGCTTAACATAGTTTCAGATTTTAGCTCTTAAATCATTTTGTGTTAAAAAAAACCCATTTACACCAAATTGTCAAAAGGTGACATATGTGATGAATGTCACATGATGAAAAACAGAACCCTGAAAGGTAGAATTGACGAGAACTAACATGTTGACAACAAAATCCTATGAAGGCAGATGACAACGCCATGTTGACGTCCAAATTCTAGCAGAACTGACAACAACCAACATGTCGATAACCAAATTCCAAACCATATCACCATGAAAACCATTGACAGCATTGGATCAACCTGAACCATAAACAACATTGTTGAAATTGAACAACACTGGATAGAATGTTGGCAATGAAACTAAACCTGTGTAACTGATCTGAGGAGATCCTCCTGGATCAAGCAGAAGGTCAACAATGCCCAAATGTTTCTTGAGAATATGCCCATGCTTAATCACCTTAAGAATATCACAGAGAAGAATGAGGGCACCACAACCACAATAGCTGATAGTTGAGAACCATTACAGAGGTAAA
The DNA here is from genome assembly GCA_000404065.3 of Pinus taeda. Classification (NCBI taxonomy): domain Eukaryota; kingdom Viridiplantae; phylum Streptophyta; class Pinopsida; order Pinales; family Pinaceae; genus Pinus; species Pinus taeda. The sequence goes on along the minus strand of APFE031158335.1, from coordinate 127,073 downwards.
TATCCCATAATATGCATGAGTCGATGCAAGAATTCGCATGCTCACTGCAAGAGTGCTCGACGCAAGGACGAAGTTGGCTAAGGTTCAGTTTGAGATGAACCTTAAGGTAATGGAGCTCCAATTGAGGGCCCAGCCTTCAACTCCACCAAAAGTCAGAGAGCAGTGTGAGGTAGTTGTCAAGGATGAATCTACTGTAGTAGATGCCATAGTGAAGGGGTGCACTTCGTTCTTGCAGAAGTCACTCGAAATAGTTAACATCCTACAAGAATATCCCAAGATACAATGGCTAGAAACAAAATTAAGGGAACTACATCAAAGATATGATGAGGTCAAAGCGATGTGCACCATCTCCATCACACAGAGGTTGGCAAAGTTGCAGGAAGCACATGCACTGAAGGAACAGGTAGACGCAGCACAGTGCAAGGAGGAAATACTGAAGGTCACAATGGGGCCTTCGTTATATGAAGCCTATGTGCTGAAGGCCTCCATCAAAGGAAAATTGGCTAGTATGCAAGCAACATAGCAGAACATATATGCAAATAACATAGGACTGGTGATGGAGCAGCTGGTTGAGGAGGTTAGGCAAGTAGTGACGTAGTGTACCAGTGAGGTTTTAGTAGTATAGGTGGAGGTGGTAGGCCTTTGTGACAAGATCTCTATGCCAATAGAGTGAGTTGGGGGCAAGCCACCAGATTTGTGTTGGGGTTCTATTGGGAGTGGGTTCCCTAGGGTTAGTAACTTGCATAAGCTTGATGAGATCCACCCTTGGTCTCAGGACTATGGCATTGTATAAAAATGGAAGTCTTAGAAGAGTCTAAGGAAATATTTAGTTCATATTCGATGTTGATGAAGGGAATGGGTCTGTAAGAGCTAAGAGCAAAGAATCTTAGCATAGGATAGAGGCTTTGTAGATGTGTCCGCAAAGGCCTAAGGTAGAATTCTACAGCTGAGTGTGTGGACCCCTATAACTACGTGAACATGGTAGTTAGAGTGTGCAAAAGAGATCTCAACATCAATGAAGAGAATTATTTTGGAATTAATTGTGTATGAGCTATTTTACTTCTATTATGAATGCATGCAATTATGTTATGTTCAATATTGGGTTTATGATTTAATGTTGTATTGATACGCGAATCTATGTGTTTTAGTTTGTTATATGAACACAAGTGAGAATATATGTTTTTGCAAAGATAATCATAATGTATGGTGAAGTTATCCACTACTTAATCTAATATCAGTAAATACAACAGTAAGAGAAATTATAGAGGTGCATAAGTGTCTAACTTGCCTTAGGGTACGTGAAGGATGATCGCAGACCTTCACGAAGGTCTCAAAGACGAATCATAAAGGTATATCGATAAGCCCTAAAAATCTTATATATGTGCATGAAGTAAGATTTATGGCATAAAGTGACATCACTACCATCTCAGGTTGCAGAAACTTGATCCCTTCATCCCCCCATACTTCTTCTGGTGAGACTTCAGTCCACGCTATGCGGATTGATTCCAAAAGGGCCAGCAATGTAGGGATTTGCTTGGATAATTAATTTTGAACATGGGTCAAGGCACATCAAGCCAGCCTATACATCCTTAGAACAATATTTCAAAATCATATTCATCATTGAGCTACTTGGATTAGTTTACTAGTTCAGAGTTTTGGGATTTCTAGAAGTATCATGTAGCAAATAGTAGTAATATTTTCCTCAATTTTAGCAGGTGTTCATGAAGCTATTTCTAGTTGATTCCAGTTGGATTGATTCATAATAACATTATTCTTAATAACAAAATTTACCCCACAACATTTTAAGTTGATTAGCTTAGGCATTTTGGTCATTTATTCACTCTACTAGTTCATCGCTTTGAAATTTCTAGTTTTTAGTAGTAATTTTCTATGCAATTTTAACATATAAACTACTATATATTTTCACTTTATCATTAATATTTAATTAATAATTAATAAATTGTAATTGTTATTAATATATTTAAAAGTATATTATATATTAATTTACTACATTGATACAAGTAATAATAAAGTTATAACTAAAGCTAATATAGAGATTTTCCAATAGTTGAGCATGGTAATAAAATTTAAAACAAAGGTTGAATTAATGATATATAATATATATATATATTATATATATATATTAAAATTTTTATATATAAATGGAATTATATATCTATTAAAATGGGAAAAATAACGAATGTAATCTAAAAATTCTATCATCAAATAAATTTTTTATTTTTAGATTAAGATTTTAATTATTTTTAACATATTACGAGTTAATTATTATATCTCATATAAATTGACAAATAAAATTATTTTTTGGAAATTTATAGTTTTTTAATTATAACATAAAATTAATTATAAGTTTAGGAATTTTAGAATATATACTGAAAAGGTATAGTGTTTCGTTAAGATTTTCTCTCATGAACTTGTTATTTTTATTAACAAAAATTTAGTCATGCTAATGGTTGGTGTGCCCTAGAACTTAGATGACCACCGTAGTTACTGATGTGTGTGACTCACATTACCTAACTATATAAATGTGTGTTAGATATTTGAAAAGCTAATGTCCAAACTATTTTGATAGCATATTCATGATATTCTATATATGGAGATATTTCTATATGTTTAAGGCATGGAAACTTAAATGTCATTCTGTAAAGGTATGGATCATTATAACATTGTGGTTCAATTGTTTTATGTTTTGAAAGCTTTGTCTTTTTTAGAGTTTTTCAAACACATTTTCCATCAAATTCATCCTATCATGTAAAAATTTGTTGAAACCTCTAATTTAATTTATAAAATTTCAACAATCTAAACCCCTCAAAATTAAAATATAATTTAATTGGAATAAAATAATTTTATCCAACTTCTATTATAAACCCTAAATATTTTAACTCTAAAACATAAAATATTTAGTGTCGTTACACTTGGGAGGGCATTGGGAACATGGATTTTGAATACTAATATAATATTCAAAGCTAAAATATTGATTTTAAACGTTAGAGATTTTTTAGATTTAAAAAGTAATGGAAAATTTTTAGTTCAATTATTCTATATATTATATAACCGGTTTAATAATTTATAATAATTAATACAATAAATATACTAATTTTCGAATAATAAATGAAAACAAATATAACATATTAAGATTATATTTATTTAATCTTAATTAATGGTTATTCTTAAACCTTCATAAATAGTAATGGATGAAAAGGATTATATCAAATGATATTTAAATGTTGAATCAAAGTTTAATTTTTTAAGTCATGCTAAGATTTTAGTTCTTAACACTTAATTTAATTAATAAGTTAAATTATCTTTTTCTACAATATTTTTTCTAATTAATTTCAATTAAAAGTTGAGAGAGTTTTTGTTAAAACTTAGAATTTATGTATTTTAATCTATAGAATTTGAGTGTTTCAAAAGGTTTTTCAAAGATGGAATCAATTGTCAAATCAATTTATACATTGGAAGATGTATTTTAAATAAAAAAATAAGAATATTTTATTTGAAATTGTACTATTGACAAATACTATTGTGTCAATAAGTTTGACTACACCTTTTTAAATATTTAAGTTATTATGTTTTAAATAAATTAATTATATAAAATTACAAATTTTGAAATGACAAATTAATATTAGTTTTTCTCTTATATTAATATTTTTATTTTCATCTATAAAACATTTGATTAAATTATAATTATTATTTGTTTGTTTGTGATTAAAGAGACCATTATATGTTATATAACTACATAAAATTAATAAAATTATAATGAATAGATATATGTAGTCTAGCTAGTAAACTAAATGGTAATTTCTTGATCATTTTTTCTTGTTGATTTTACCCACAATATAGTAGAGGTTTCTAAGAATCATACTTTTAGAATATATAATTTGTAAAGCTGGAGTACCTCATAACTTTTTATGGTGTTGAATCCATTTACGCTTTCAATGTTACATTTTAAATAACAAGAAATAACAATCTTGCTTGAATTTGTATTTCCATATTCCATAAAAAAAAACCATTTCATTAGTTAATTAGAAAACACTAATAAAATATGTATAGTGTAATAAATAAATGAAATGGCCCATTTAAAGGCACATTTCTATTAAATTCTATCAAAAATCCAATAGATATACCTAAGAATCATATGTTAAGTTGTTTAACATGCAAAGTGTTTCATAGGCTTTTTAAGGTAGTAAATAGATTTATGCATTCAAAGTGCAATTCAAGTAAAAATCAACCACAATCTTGCTCGAAACCATGTTTCAAGATTTCCAAAAGAGTCACTTAGTTAATTAGTAAGAGTGTGCCAATAAAAATAGTTACAAATTTTCTCATAACTATATATTAATCAAAGACTAAATCTAAATGTAAATGTTTTTTTTCGGGCTCAAGGGTTTTTGATATGGCTTTCGATATGATACAGGTTTTAGGGCCAAAATATCAAAAGTATTACACCATTTGTCTCCTATATCTCAAGGTTTATACCATCACATATTGAAACTTGTATTATGTTAGAGGGTGTAGGTGATTATTCATTTGATCGCCTCGAGGGAATTCAAATTTAGAGGTCGCCTCATACTTCTCTAACAATGCATGCACATTCCCCCTACAAATATCCTAGAGGGAACCTAACATCCATGGTTCCATTTGATGTTATAAATTTGGAGTGTTTTCCCAAGGGGACAATCATATAGGTTTTGGTTGATAAGCAAAATTCTCTTTGGAAGGCTACTAGTCCCTTCAACATGGACCCCTCCTTGCATTTTGTCTTGCTTAACATCTTTTGTCCCTATTTAACATCCATATCTCTTACCTATTCACATTCTCTAATATCCACTCTAGAGGTCCTTATATTTGTCTCCTCACATTCTCATGCTCTTTACTCCCCTATAGATCTTTTACATTTTTCTCTACCATTTACCTACATACCAATTTTATATGTAGTTTTCTCACATTGGATATTCTTACTAATGGAATTCTCCCTGCCTCTCCAAGTCCTTCATTGAGTACAAGTATTGGTTACACCCCAAGAAATAAATGGAAATATATCAAGAGGAATTTAAAGGAATTGTGCCCAACTCTAGGTAAATCTATCGAAAACATGAATGGAGAATTTGACCATTACTAGAAGTCTTGTCAATAAGTGAGAATCCATGGTCATTTTTAGATAGAATACTTTTATATATATATATAATCCTTAGGATAGGCCCCTATATATATGATCTTAGTAAAATGATGTATGAGTTAAGTCACCTTTTTAGACGAGGATGCTTAGAAACTATTACAAGAGAAGATAGTTTTGGGGCTCCCACACCCTCTTTATTAAGAAATATTCTATTGAATTTGATGCCAACTCGAGAAAATGAGTCGTAATTGGTGAGCCTTGCTATTTCACCAAGGATGTTTTAACTTTCAAGTGGTAGTTAATTCTATAATTTGATGGTGTACACATTACTAAAACATCATATTCAATGGCTAAGATTAATGCTTGAGCAATTTCATCAAATACATCTATCCTTGAATATAAAAAAATACATATTGGCAAGAGCTAGTAGAATATTGTTGGGCCATGCAGTTTCAAAGGAAGGGATCAAAGTAGATATGGTGAAAATGAAGGTAATATTAGATTTCAAGCCTCTTTGTAAATCAGATTCAAGAAATATATGTTTAGTTCATGTAGAATATTATAGAAAATTCATTCGAAATTATTCTAGCATCACATTTACAATCAACGATATTCTATTGAAAGATGTTCCTTTAATTTTTTCTAATGAATGTGATGATTCATTCCGATTATTAAAAATGAATTAGTTGAAGCTCTTTAATTTTTTCTAATGAATGTGATGATTGATTCCCATTATTAAAAATGAATTAGTTGAAGCTCCAATTACTAAGTTTCCTGATTGGTCCAAATAATATCACATACTCTTTGGGGCATCAAATGTTGTAGTCAAAGTAGTATTAGCACAACTCGATGAGGAACTAATATACCATCCAAATTCCTATGCCAATAGAACAATTAACAAATCTGAATGAAACTAAAACATAAAAAATGTGATTCTATAGCTATGATTTTCACATTCAAAAAAATTTGACAGTACTTTTTGGCCAACCCATTCATATTTCACATTTATCACAAAGTGTTTAAATACCTTAGCAACAAACCAGTTCATTAAGAATAAATATGTCGATAGTTATTATTATTCAAAGAACTAAAATTCAAAGTTATTGTATGACCAATAAAACATGTTATCGTACCTAACCATGTATCATGAATTGAGGCTTGTGAGGAAACAAATGATATGGATGATGACCTTTCAAATACACATATACTCAAAATTGAAGCAATTCCATTTCAACTTGCTAAAATTGTAGAACTCTTACATACCACGAAAGCACCTAACGGTTTATTAGAGAAGAAGAAATGGGAACTTGCTATAAAACCTAAACCATATACATTAATTATATAAGTTGGGAATCATTGAAATACTTTGCAGATGTGATTTGTAACATGAGAGGGAAGAAATCATTATCAAAGCACACAATGGGGGAGATAAAGTACACTATTAAGGAGAAACTATTGCATGAAAGATAATGCAATAAGGACACTGGTGGCTAATACTATTATGTGATTGTCAAAACTATGTACAAAAATGTGGTATATTTCAAGGAACAAGTCATCCTTCTTCGAAACACCAATTTCCATTACACCCAATTATTGCTTCACTAAATTTTGAGATATGGGCGATCAAATTTGCCAGCCCATTTCCCAAAAGTAGTAAGAGGACATGATAGAAATATATAATAATTGCATACTAGTATATAATGAAGTGGGTAGTAGTTGAGTCACTCGGATCTTGCACTAAAGAAGTTGCAGCAAAATTGATATATAAAAAATTAGTAGCACAATTTGGCTTTCATTTAGTTCTTATTAGTGATAGAGGAGCCCATTTTATAAATGGTACAATCCAAGCACTAAAAAGAAAATTTATGATTGAACACCATAAGACAACTTCATACCACCCACAAGCTAAATGTGTTGTGGACTTGTTTAACAAAACATTAAGTGAAGGTTTAATGAAAATATGTAATGTCAATAGCGATGAATCGGATGATAAGGATCCAACTATTCTATGAGCTTATTACACACCGTATAAGTGACCAACGTGAACAACATCATTTAAACTTAATTTGGTCAAGAAGCAATGTACTATTTCATTATTCATCAAATGCACAGAGCGTGTTGACTATACTAAAATATAATACAAAGCTACAAATGGAGCAACTCAAAAAATTACACCAACTAGAGGAAGATTGATTTTTCACCCTTCACCATCAACAGGTCAACACGAAACATAAAAAAACATTGTATGATAGGAACCTTCAGGCTAAACATTTTCAAGTTGGTAATCTCATAATACTATATGACGCTAAAGTTAAATGCAAGACAAAGAAGCTTGAAATTGTGTGGTTAGGACCATTTGTTATTGAGGACATCAAACCTACAAGAGTTATAAAATTGAAGACTTTCTAAGGGCATCTTTTCAAATCATTGGTTAATGGCGCATGTCTTAAGAGATATATTTGTTAGTAATATTTAACATGGGTTAGCCATACGACTGTGGATGAAAAATTTAACCAATTAATATGTAAAGAACTAAACTATTAAAAAAATAAAGCTAATTAAATTTTATTTAGTTATTCATTTTTTTTTTTTTTCGTTTTTGTGTTTTAAAAATAATTCAATCTTAGAAATTCATTATATATATCACTAACATAATTGTTGGTTCAATACAAAAAACAATTGGAACAATTACTTAGGTAACTAGATTAAAACAACATTATGGAGTGGGAGCCCGATATTCAAAATCTCCTTGGGGAGAAACAATGTTCGGAATGAAAACAATATAAAGAAGAACACCATATAGAATATAAGGGAAGAACTAACTTGGATCATGAAAGAAGAATATCGCAGAACAAGCACATCGAGTATGATTCGATAGTTCAATTAACTAGAAAGGAAGCATTGACTCTCCATTTGCATGTAGCTAAGGAAAAGCACTCATGTCTTACAACCCGACATATAGCTGTGATAGAATATGTCACAAAAGAAAATTAGAGGGACCCATCAAATAAAGTAGTGTATTATGGTTGTCTCTTTCTAATAAGTTACATGTTCCTCACATACCACTATCATCAAATGATCAGTAGATGTTATTTCAATTTTTTTTCACAACTATTATCCACTACACAGGAAAACTGATGAGTAAAAGGCATGCACATGTATGGTGAAAATCGAGGAGACAATTAGGAGGGTATCAATCGAGCAATAATGACAAAACAATTAATTCCACTTCTGTAAAAATCATGGAGGTCACCGATTTACTGAAAATATTTCTTTAAATTTCAGTTGACACCCCCTACACCTTGGATTATATCCCTCATATACTTAAAATTTTTTTTTATTACTTTTAGCTTCTTGATTACCTCAAAAATAATGAACTTTGATATGATTTCTCCATAGAAAAATCAAAGGTCGAGAGTGATGAAGAAGAGATTACAATCAAACCCTTAACTAAAACAATATTTGACCTCTCTAACAAAATATAATTGGGAATACACATACATAACATCAAATAGGAAAAGGTTGTGGAACATACATGGGAAAATTATTTTGAATCCTAAGTCAAGTGGACCAAGATGAGAGACCAACGAAATTCCCATACTTATTTCTTATAAAAGGCGATCATTTGTGACATTCTTCGCTGTCCGCTTGTCATAGATTTGACGGTGGGGGAGATGTTGGAAGAGCTAGTCAACTTAGCTGAATAGTGCAACCTTATGTTTGAAAATAAACAATGTAATTAAGGATACCTAAATATAGACTAAATTGGATGCAAGTTTTAAGATTGAGATCACGATTTTACGTCCCATAGCGACTTCACCTAATGGTTGTTGGTATGCTACTCTTGGTCACTAGTTCCATGCGGTGGGTCTATGCCCCTCTAGTCAGCTTGGCTCCTCTGGCTCATGTCGGTGGTTCCCTGTTGGCTGTGTGTGTTGCAATTTAATTCAACTTTTCCTATCCCCCAAGTTCCTCCCATTCTTGGTCTTAGCCTCTTATTAGGTTGGCATTGTTCTTATCATCTGGCTAGAGGCTGGGTTCCCGTGGTTTATCTCTACCTTATTAGGAAGGTCCCCTTTCCTCTACCATCACTACCTCTAGCTTGGTGTGACATTGTCCTGGTCTATGTAGTCTTCTGAAGTTTCAACTCCTAGGTCGGAGACTATGTTTTGGAATCCTCCATAAGTGTCGTTCCAGGCATAAATTGAAAATTCCAATACTCTAGTGGCTCTACCCCTAAAATTCATAAAGTAGGGGGATTCTAATTTTGTGAAGAAGGCTCATGAGATCTTTAAGATTGAAATATGTGCCCCTCAAGCCCACTCTAGGGCTCTGCAGTTGGAAAAAAGAGGCCTTATCGAGAAGTTCATGGGCCTCTGACCCTCCACTCATATAGTTATGGTGTTGGTTGGAAAGAACTAGAATCCTATGATAAAGGATGCCTTTGTTTCCTCTATCTATGGCAATGGTTTCTACAACATTTATTTTGAGAATCGTCTAGATCGTGATTTGGTGCTCAGTAGTAATCCATATTTTACGGCCACCCAAGGGCTCTATCTACATTGATGGAGTCCTAGTTTCAACACTCATTACGATCTTCAATATTTAGCTTTCGTCTAGGTGAAACTCCCTTACCTCTTGTTACACTGAAATTTGTCACCTTGACTATCTACAGTCTAAATGGCCTCATCAATAGCCACATTGTCCTCTTTGTCAAGCCCCATACCTCTGCTCTTCATGTCAAAACTTCAAAGAGAGAGAAAGTCACTTGAAAACATGTTTATCTCTGGGTACGCAGGTTCTCTCTACCTTTCCTACGTGTACGCATCCCAAACTCATTGTACCTGCATACTTGTACGCTCTGTAAGTCAAGGGATGGGTGCGTACCCCTGAAAAGGTCAAAAGGCGCGAGTTTCATCTTAAAAAAGTTACTTGTGGTCACTTCTAGAGCCTTCTAGAAGAGTGTTTGACGTGTATTGAGCGCCTCCAGATGGTTCATGCATCCCTATGATAGAGGAACTTATCCCATCAAGAGAGGAGCTACCCCATCCAAAAGAGGGAGTATCCCATTGATGTTGGAACTGAATAACTTCCTCTAGAATACTATAAATACAGGCCTTGGGCCAAAGGAGGGGAGGTTGAAAGCTGAACATTCTAAAGGGTAAATGCTGCTGGAATTAGGACTTCCATTGTTGACTTGTGAGAAGAGATCACTATCCTTCCTTGTTGCCATATTGGGAGTGGGTGAGCTTGTCAAAGTAGAGGAAATCTCTTGTTGGACCCTGGGAGGAGCTTGCACAACACCAAGGCTCAGGTTGTAATGGTTCCTTTTTTGTTTCCTTAATACAAATAAGTCCATTCTTCTCAATGATTTGTTGTTAATGAATTATTTCATGTACTCCTTGGTCTATGTGATGAATATGCTTTTTTTTATGAAATATTCAGGTGTTATGTAATCGTTTGCTTTGTTAGTGTATGCAGGTCTTAAAGTGAAGGAGGAGCTCATCTGGATCAGCAAGGCTGGACTGCTACAACAAGCGTTGGACCTAAGGTAAGATCTGAAAACACTTGGTTTCTCATAGAATAATGTATGTTTAGTGAAGGATTGCTCTTGTTTGGTTTGTTTGTCACTAGAGAGTCTTAGACTCCTAGGGAGGTTTGGTTTGTCCGCAAAAATAACTCTTTCCGCATGACAAAGATGACAAAGCTTCTTTATCTTGGTCTTATCATCAAATGCAGAGGTTGTAAGAGTAGATCCTGAGAAGATCAAGGCTATTATAGAATGGCCTACACCTACAAATCTCTCCCTACTTAATTGATTATTTGGTATTTGTAGTTTATACAAGAGACTTGTTAAGGGATTTTCACGAGATGCAACACTTCTTGCAGATTTGACTAACATGGGGGACTTTGAGTGGGTTGATTCTATAGATATGTCTTTTGAGCACTTTAATCAGGTGAATTCTACATGCCTTATGTTGGGAATACTAGATTTATCCAAGCCTTTTGAATTGGAGTGTGATCCTTCGGGAGAGGGGATAGGATCCATTATGATGCAAGATAAGCATCGCATCACGTTTGAAAGAAGAAAATTAAGAGATGTGCAGAGTGGTTACTCAGTTTATGATAGAGATATGTTTTCCATTATGCATGCCTTAGCTAAATTCATACCATACCTAGTTGTGGGTAACTTTATCATCAAAACAAATCACAACAACATCAAATATTTCATGAACCAGAAGGACCTACATGATAGGAAACAAAAGTGAGTCAGTAGATTGTAGGCATATGATTTTGACATTGTATATGTCAAGAGGAATAAGAGTTAGTTGTTAATGCACTTTCTAGGAGGCCTCACATAATTTCGCTCGTGGATATTTCCATTGACAGGAGGGACTTAATTCCAATAGAGTATGCGGAATATTCAAGGGAAACAAGGTTTATGGAAAGCACAATTTATGATGACAGATAGACAGTGGTAAATGAGTTGATTATGTATAAGGGAAGAATGTATTTGATTCCTTCTTCACAATGTAAAGTAAAGATATTGAGGATGTTTCATGATGCACCTATGGTTGGTCACTTGGGTTTCTTTGGAATCTAAATGAATATTTGTGAGAGATTCACATGGAAATGACTTAAGAATGAATTCCTTAAGTGTATTAGATAGTGTCCTACTTTGCAAAAAAAACAAGAATGAACATACTTATCTAGTTATTATATTTTATCCCCTGCCCATTCCTAATCAGAAATGGGAATCCATTTGTATGGATTTCATCACAGGGCTACCTAAGGTACTGGGTAAATATTACATCTATGTAGTGCTTCATACGTTGAGTATGTTTGCACAATTCGTTTCCATTTCAAAAACTCATACAACAACATAGGTAGCTAGTTTTTTATTCAGATATTTTCAATATGCACGAGATGCTCAAGGATATTGTTAGTGATAGGGACAACAAGTTCCTTAGTATGTTTTGGTAAGATATCTTTAGATTGAGTAGGTTGAACTCACTCCTAGCACTAGCTACCACCCACAAATAGATGGTCAAATGGAGAAAATGAATAAATGGGTGTAGAGGTATATCAGGAACTATATTTCTGGATAACTGAGAGCTTGGATCAAATGGTTACACCTTAGAGAGTATTTCCATAATACTACTTATCACATGTCTATTAGAATGTCACAATTCATGGCTTTATATGGTTATGAGGCTCCAAAATTCATGGATCTACTATTTGGGGATAATAGAGTTCCTAAGGAAAAGGACTTACTATGAGAGAGTTAGGATATCATGAAGTCACCAGAGGGAAATTTGCAGCGGGCACATAATAAAAAAGTTGCATGTTGATAAGCACCGAATAAAGCATAATTTGAGGTTGGGGACATGGTTTATTTGATATTGTAGCAATATAGACTATATAATCTTGAGAGGAGTGGAGTAGAGAAGCTTAACCCTAGGGTTTATGGACCATTTAAAGTATCTTGGAAGGTTGGAGAGTTTTCTTATGAACTTGAGCTATTGACTAGTAGCAGGGTTCATAATGTATTTCACGTATCCAGGCTCAAGAAGGCACTTGGTCATAAAACGGTTCCCTAATTTTAGTTGCCACTATTGGATGAAGAGGGGAAGTTGATATTGATTCTAAATTCCGTCATTTATACTAGAGGGAAGACTCTTTGTAAGAGAGTCATCAAAGAGTTTTCGGTTAAATGGAAGAACTTACTAGTAGAGGATGCCATATGGGAAAATAAACATATATTGCATCATCCATTGCTACGATTTCTTGAGGAAAAATAATTTTGGGAAGGGTGGACTATAATTTCCCCTTCCTAACCAATGGAGTTGGTGGACCTCTATCTTATTAGTTGGTTCCCGTAAGCTATTGGGTTAGCGACAGGGAAACTTGGAGGTAATTAATCCAAGATTTTTGTTGTGTTTGATGGTTAGTTTAGATCCTGTTTGGATTATGAGTAGGATGCCCTTTTCTAGAATGATTTCAAGATAGTTTTCCAATACTTACTATTTTTAGTAAGTTATTTTCTAGCATCAAATGGGTTCGCTGGCAATGTTACTACATTCAGTATTGTCAGTGGGTTCAATTTTGATGACTATATCAACATTTTATATAATATCGTGGTACTTAATAAATTAAAATCAAAGGGTACTAACCCACTCTACAAAACCCTAAAGTTCTGCAACTATCGATAAGATTTTAGTTGGGATCCTATGGCAGCTGAGCCAGAGGGGGCTTCTCCCCCTCCTCAAGATGATGCATCGACTTTTCATGCACTAGTGGCCTCTCATAGGAAGAAGTCATGGATGAAGCAATCCCAACCAAGATTTGTAAAAAAGGCAGTTAACATGCCCTCTATTGCATTCCCTTTGGGATTTTGTTGGAAAATCCTGACCTTCTCAAACAAAGTCTTAGTAGGTAAGTTCACGAGAATGTGGCTATCTCCTAAATCAATAGAAGAATGGTTAGAAAAACCTTGGAAACCAATGATGAAGGGAACTATTGGACTCTATGCATGCGATGATGGATTCTTCACCTTTCTCTTAGAGTTTAAAGAAGAGAAAGGTGTAATTTTCAAGAATGGCTCATACTTCTTTGGGGCTAAAGGAATGTATATGAATTCGTGGTTTCTAGATTTCAACCCAAATGAAAACACTCTGAGAGAAGTGCCAGTCTAAGTAAAGTTGTTGATACTCATGCTATCATGCTAGATTAATGACTTCTTGAAAGTGGTAGGAAATGGATTGGGAATATATTTGGATTTGGTTGAACCAAAAGGCCATTAGTTTGCATGTTCAAAAATGTGTGTAGAGTTTGACCTAGAAAAAGGATTACCCTTGAAGATAAATTTGACACATGGGGAATGAAGCCACTGTCAATTTGTTGGTCCCTAAATTGTTCCAACGATAAAGAACAATTTAAATAAACATTTAATGAGGATTTGATTCCTCCTGGTTTAGGCTAGAAGGGTTGGCATCCCTTTATCTCAGGGGGTATTCCCTATAACTGACTCGTGAATTATATTCTAATAAGAATATATATATATAATATATATAATATATATATATATATATGAATAATTTATAGATATTGTAGAATAAGGTGTAAGGTGATGAAGCTTACAAGTGGAACAAACTTTTGCATTACACATAATCATGAATTACTAATTAAAACCTTAATCATGCAATAAGAAAATAACATCCCACTAAATTAAGAAAAGACCATAATAAATTAATTCTAAATAAGAAAACAAAAGAATATATTAAGTTTGCTTATATCCTTTTCTGGTAGTTTATCATCATGAAAGGTGTGAAAGTATAATATCAAGTATCATTACTTCTCACTCACCTAACTAGAAAACAAGCAATGGAAATAGAGTGGTCTTCTAATAATATAAATATTAGTAGACAAACATATCTCTTGTAAACTGCAATAATATAATATCGATCAAGCCGCGTGTTACCTATACTAGTTATAAAGGCATAAGTACATCACATAAGAGTAAAACACTACAAAAACTAACAACTCATATTCTGATGTATGATATATCTTGCATCAATTGTTAAAATAGAATGACAATGTCAAGCATTCAAAATCCTATAATAAGAAGTCATGAAAATGTCTCTATTCATTAATCTCTGATAATATTGATATTTAAGAGAAAATGAAAGAGTTAATGTGTAATGATCTAAAAAATTGATGAGGTCAATTATGTAAATCCCAACATGAATCAGAATATGATTATATAGAAAAATAAAGATAAAATTTTAGAGACATTATATTCAGAATTGCCTAAAAACATCATAACAACAACAAGATCGATCAATGTAGCAGGTACATTCAAACCATTTTAAAAATAAGTTTATTCTCATAAAAAATCTAACCCCCTCATACGAGAAATGAGGTCATTGTATACAAAATTTGGATAATTGTCATAAGAAATGTCTTCGTAGCTGACAAATTAGAATAAGCAAAGTAAATAAAATGAACCAAAGTTAACTCTAAGAAAAAATCTTGCCCCTAGCAAGATTTTTTGTAGCTTTTTTCATTTTCTTCGAGACAATAGTAAGTACGAGATTCTCTGGAGTCACCACGTTCTTTCCTTGGATTAGAGAAGATGAATTCTACTTCAGTATCTGAATCCTCAATATGCTCAACAATGGATTGCATAGGTGGAATTGGTGTGACATTTTGTTGATATGAGGCATGAATAATAGGTCATGCAAATACCTTTTCAAACTTCATGTATCTGTCCCAATCAAGATTTGAGACCCATGGCACATTCTTAAGCTTTGACCAAGTGACAACAAGTTTCAATATGATGTGGTACCTAGAAATTAGGAGTTGGTGTACCAATTTGTCTAGGAGGACTAGGATGTTGAATTCCCTGAGGAAAGAAACAATGATCTCTTGGCTAGAGATAGCTCCTTCCTCATTATAGGGGAAAACCTTAAAGTTTTATCTTACCCTTTTTATTTCTTTCTGGAATACCTGTTCTAAAATAACCCAACCTGTATTAGTCCAGAATGAAGAGATACCAAATCTTTGTATGTAACTCCATTCAACCTTAAGCTTGTAAATGATTTCTAAAGTCTTAGAAATAAAATCATTTGTTTCTTGGATCAAATTCTTAGCCTCTTTGATTGACATAAGGGATATGATGCATTCATCCTTTTTAGTTAGGAAAATTAATAACTTGTATCTCTTGATTAGTCAGAGAACTAAAAATGATCCATGATCGAGTCGACATCCTTCAACCTTTCCTCAACTCTAGGGCTCATTTTCTTAATGTCTATATTCAAATTTAGAATTATTGTTTTTTCACAATCTGCTAAAATATTCACATATGGAATTAATTGAGATATTTTCTCATCAATCGTATCCCACACTTTGTCCTTAGCCTCAATCAAAGTTTCTTTCTTGAATGCAAATTTTGATAGACATTTATTTCGGGATTGGATTTCCTTTTCTTTATCTAGTGAGATAGATTCCATTGTTTTAATGAATTTAATTTTATGTTCAATCTGATTTTTCCAACCACTTTCTAATGTTTCTATTTCTATATTCTTTTGATATCTTATCAGGATCCCTTTGCAATATTTTGACTTGTAAGTAAAAGGAGAATTGTTCTATAAATTTTGTATAACTTCCGGGGATCCTTCTTGGATATAATATATGTGACCAACAATTTATCTCCTTTTCTTTTCTTGCCTCATCTTTATTTGTTTCTAACAATATAGTGCTAATGAAATACTCTAGATAATTAAACAAAACTAAATACACCAAATATGTACAAAACCAAAAAGTTTGAAAACTATGAGCTGCAGTTCAAGTCCACATAGATGATTTTGGCCAAATACCCTGGAAAATTTATAGCATTTTCATTAGGGTTCTTTAGTATCTCCCTCATAAATAAAATAATTTAATTTTCCGCCTTGGAATCATCTGAATATCCATGGATAACTGCTTGGAGGGAACCCAACATCTGATGGAAGAATTTAAGAGAACTGGTCAAAACAGCCAAGGTAAATTCAAAGACATCACTGGGATTTTTAAAAAGAGTTTGTAAGAATTTTAGTTTCTCCTCATCAACTCATACAAGGAATAACACAATCAATTCTTTATTAGAAAAAGCCTTGTTGGAAGTAGGTAAATTCAATACTTTGGCTAAGGATTCTTGGGAAACTCAAGAAAAAACCGACTATTAGCAGGACATAGAAAAAAAATTTGTATCATGTTTCAAATTACTGACAAGCAACATAATCAAATCAGAGCCGAAGTGCACAAATGGAAAAGTTTCCCACAAGAGCCCTCTCTCGACTAGGCACTCATCTGTAAGATGGCTAAAACCGAACACGAGCTACGGGGTTGTGAAGGGATTAATTTGTAGAGTTTTGAGTCATCTTCTTCCTAAGAACTTAGAACTCAGAAAGGTGAGTTATCAACAATGTTGAAGTGCGGGAGGTACTTACAAGGTTTCCACCGTATGTTCCAATATTAACGAGGAGAAAAAATAAAATTAGGAAAAATAATGAAAATTATGGCATTCTATATGTGTTAAAACCCCAATTAAACCATGCATGCAATGTGTTTACTGCTGAGTACGCCAACCTCTTGTTATTAATGCGATGTGACTAAAAATTTAATGCAATCACACGACTAATTACAAGGTGAATCCTATGGAGTATCAGGTGGAAGCATAATTGTAGTCTAAATGGAACATGAGCCATAGCGTTAGATCATTTCAAGTGGAAGAAGCGGCATTTAGTTTGAGACTCAATCAATATTGGTTGTTAAATTAAAGGCTTGATGATCGTGTGATTATTTTGAGTCAAAAGGAAGGCATTAGCCTCCGCCCTACTTGTGACTCGAACCATTTTCATTCGTCAAATTGATTTCACCTCAGCCGTTAGATGGATTTGGGTGGGGAACAAAGTGTTGACCAGAGTTTTGCATTCGAGTTCGAAAATTGCCGCTTTACAAGACTTAATAACTTGGGTTACGCGAAAGACTGAGAATTTATACATACAATTTTAACTTAGTTTATCAACCCATTTATCCTTGTGATTTATTTGTAACTTAGCAATTAGATTTTAGACATGGAAAATGTGAGCTAAACTTCAGTGTTTTAGTCAAGAAGGAATATACATGAAGAAAAAAATTTAAGACTTCAGAATAGCTATAAATGAATTATTAATATAGCTACAACATAGGTATTGGACTATGCACAACTTCCATTCAAGTGTAAGATATGTTATGAATACAGAAACTTTGCCGGAAATTGCAAGAAGGCACGATTTACAAAATGGGAAGGAGAAAACACAAATCATGAAGAACAATGGAAAACATAGAGAAATAGGGGAAATAGAGGAAAGGTGGTGCCAAGAAAAATCCCTTCTGGTCAAAGCAGAATTGAAGCCATGACTTCAGCAAATCCCTCTGAGATCCTTCTATCTCAAGAAGAAATCGTGCAAGAAGTTTCGAAGAAGGGAGAAGAAGTCCTGGAGGAGGAAGAGGTGATCTGAGAGGAGGAAGAGGTGATTTGAGAGGAGGAAGAAGGGGAAATCCATGAACCAAAACCTAAAGAAGACATGAATCCAATAGAAAAGGAACAAACCTCGATTTAGAATAACAATAAAATCCCTCCATTCTTAGAGCAAGCTGATAATCCACCAGAAAACAATAGGCTAGAGGTAGAAAGAATGCCTTTTGGCATGAAAGGAAATAAAGCCACACACTGGGAAAGTAATGATAAGAAACACAAGGAATAAAATGAGTTGGGAAGATGAAATAACCAACCATGAATCACAAAGTCTCAAAAAGGGGTAGAGAAGACACACTAGAAAAAAGCAAAAGAGGCAGAGGAAAAACAAAACAAAAAACTAGGAAGCTAACCTCAAATCAGTAATGTTTTTAAAGATAGAGAAAATAGAGATCAAGGGAGTGCTAAAGTAGGAGGTGGTAATCCCAAGCCTTCCAAAATATAATGAAATTTATCTCACAGAATACAAGGGATTTGGGAAACCCACAAAATATCAATCTGTAAAAGACATAGTTAAGCAAGAAAAACTACATATTCTTCTTTTACAAGAAAAAAAAATAGAAGAAATAAAGGTATTGAATCTCTCAAGAAGTTTTTGGAGATAATGTGCAGGAGTGCCCAAAGCTCTCGAGGATCATCTGAAGGACTATGCACTTTTTCACTGGATTCCTTCTTCACGCTAAAAGTGTAGAAATTTTGAATAATAAACACATATTCTATGGAGATTATCCTGATCATGTACTATTGCGGAATACATACAGAATACATAAGCTCCTCTACTTTGATCATCTATATAGCAGCATCAATAACAATAAAACATCAAGAGCATGCACACATTAACACAATATGTAACCCCGGGAAAGCTTACAGCTGAAAACCCCACACTATCTGTATATTAATGATTGAGAACATGTAACATTACAATAGTCAATACTTCTCACAAGTGTCCAGCACTATCTCCACCTGTTACACACAATACAGCTCAAATCTTATCTCCAAATCTATTCCACTGCTTGCCTGCCCCCACTGCTTAATACCTGCTCAAGAATGGATGAGAATGGTTGAACCAAACTCGTATTTACCTCAAAATAATCACTCACACTGGGAATCACGTGAG
>APFE031158335.1:85948-96460 GCA_000404065.3 Pinus taeda | reverse complement strand
ACTTAGCCTTCAACTTTCTAATCCTCATGTTACAAATTTTATTGCGAGTCATGTAATGGTATGCCATGTATCTAAGCATTTTCTTGTCCCTGTTGGCCTTCTCAATGAGCCCTTCAAGATGTATGTTGACTCTTTCAAGCCAAGTCTCCCTATCATTTTCAATTTCTTGCTTGATAGGAGTGAAAGTGACATGAGCCTCTTTGTCACTTTGCTTCTTTGCTTTTAGTAGTTCAAGCTCCATGAGGACCTGTTTATCGCTTAATTGTTTGTTCTCCTATTCCAAGTATTTGACGACAAACTTGGCTCTCTCTAGGTTGTTTTCCAAAGCTTGTATTTGAGCTTCCCTTTCTTGCATGATGATGTCTTTGATGGTTTCTTCGTCCTGAGGCTCCAAGTCAATGATATCAACTCCATGATGAGAATAACGTTGTTGTGTCTCCTCATGCTCAGTCAAGTCAAAATATCTTTCCTCCTGCCCTTTTTCCTTCCCTTTGTTCAACTGCTCAACCTATACCTGTTTTTTGATGTAGAAGGCAAAGCCCCTTCCACATCTTGTGGATATAACATTTGCATATGAACTGATGAAGAAGGAAAGGTCCCTTCCACATCTTGTGGAGAAATCACTTGCCTAGCAGCTGCAAATAACTTCCTTAGACCTCTTTGATATGTCAAGAATATTGGCACCTCAACAATTTTTGTCTCTTTGTTTTCTTCTCCTATTTCCACATGACTAGAAGGCCCACCTATTTCTTGAACCATGGATGGAGGAATTTGGGGTCCCCTAAACATGTCATGAGTAATGAAAGTCTCCTAAGGGATATTGAGAAGACTAAGATGGTGAAGAACAATAATATTGATTAAAGAGTAATGGTATATGTTGTTCATCTGCTGAGGATATGGCTTCTTCTGCACAAGGTAAGCCATCTTATCAATGTTTCTAAACAAAAAGTAGGGGAGGTTCAACATCTTCACCCTTGTAAAGTGCATGAGGAGCCTGATATGGTAAGTATACAACTTGGAAAATCTGCCCTCACAGGTGAAATATTTGATGATGATCCTCATTAAGGGGACATACCTGTTTTCCAATAACTTGAAGGGGAAAATCCTCTTCACCTGACTTCTGTACTGAGGCTTAATGTAAGGCTCATAATAATGCTCATCAAGGTCCTGAGCCTTATACCACTTTTCACCAACCTTTGGAATCCTGGTGGCCTATGAAATGATTGATGGTGACACTGTGAAGGTCACCCCAGCAAGAGTCACTTTGTTGTTATGTAGGTTGGCTACAAATAGTCTAGCCAATTCATGATGAAACTAAACTCTCTCCACTAGTTCACAGAATTCATAACATTGAAGGTGTCTGAAACAAGAAACCGCTAATGGAGAGGCCTGTAATTCTGCTAGGTTGGTTGGCTCTTCTCTAGCAATGTTACCTCCCTTATGAGGCTTTCTCTGTTGCCTTCTCCTCTCAAATGAACTATCACTTGTTGTCTCCGCATCATAATCAGAATCACCTCTATCCATGATTAATCAATTTTCTTGGTTTGCACAGTTTAGACAATGTATGAGATGAATGATATGCTCTAGGATTTGTATGGATGGGCATGGATGACTTTAGGAAGCTATGGGTAAAGCATGAGAGGGAGGGGAAGGTTTAGGGAGTGATAAATGAGTGGTAGGATATGATAAAAATGATGGGGATAATAAGTGAAGGGTTTAGTTAGGAGTTTGAGTGATGGGAAAAACCAAATGACTACGGTTTTATAGTGAAAATTAATGTTTTATATAGAGAGTGAAAAACTTCTAAGATCTTCACATATACAACCTAAATTGCAAGTAATGTAATGATACTTACTTTCACAAGGCAGATTTGAAGGTAATTTGGCATAGATTTAAAGTTGAGAGAGTTTTTCGTGTTGGTTTCCCTAAGCTCAGTGCCTCTAAACAGATGCACAACGCTTGGCCCTAAGCGCAAAGCACGTTTAAAAATACACTGTGAAAAATCATCCTACGCACATCGCAAGGCCTTACGTGCAGCGCCCTTCTCCCTACGCGCAGTGCCGGGCAAAATTCCTCCAGAAGTGTAGTGCCACCTCTGTTTCGATCAAGAACACTTAGAAAAATGATTTTCTTCTCTCCTTTGGCTCCTTTGATATGTAAAATGATACAATGGAATGAAAATAGAAGAAAATTATTTTATATATGAACCTCATTTTAATTTTTTCTTTTTGAAAACCCACTTTTCCAATGTATCTTTGCCTTCTAGAAACACTGAATTTAATGCCTATTCACTTTTTGCTTTTGCAAGTGGATTTGCTCATGTCGCCTTGATTTTCTTGTAGTCTTTGTAGCCTGGCAGTATAGTTTGGTGACTTATGGGCAGCTTAGGATCAATATTACATATAGGAACATGAAATTACATAAAAATAAGAATAGAAACAAAATAATCTATTTTCACCTCAAAACATGTTTTCAGGTGAAAATTATATTAAGCTTTAAAAATACTAACTTTTGACTTGGAAGATACTATGCTTGAGTTTATTTGGCATCATGTCCTTACTGATCTTTATTGGAATTTAACCATCAAATTTGACTATGTAGAAACCCTAAAACCTAATGAGATCAAACCCTATGACCTAATGAAATAGAACTGCAGAATGAAAATGTACCATGA
This sequence comes from Pinus taeda, assembly GCA_000404065.3. NCBI lineage: Eukaryota > Viridiplantae > Streptophyta > Pinopsida > Pinales > Pinaceae > Pinus > Pinus taeda. Next base: position 93,786 of record APFE031158335.1, on the reverse strand, counting down.
TTGAAAATTACAAAAAAAGGATCATCAAGTATATTTCATGAGGGAAAATGAAGTGACCTCAACCATCAGTGGATCCATGACCTAATGGAGTGATGAAAAATTAACAGTATGGGATTCCTACTATGAAAATGCAAAAGAGAAAATTTTGATCAGTGATGGCAGTATGCCAAGACTGACACTAACATTGGCTCCAATGGTGATGGTAGCTCCTTGGAGGTGCCAAGAACACCGTAGACCTAGTAGGCTTATCCATTGGGCAATGGGGTCAAAACACTTCAAAGACTGAGAACTGACACAATGAAAACTGAAACTGACTCATGACTCAAATTGTGGCTATAAACTAAATCAAAACCAGCAAACCTTACACATATCATTCAAACTTTATAGCCTTCAATTCGAGCCCCAAGCTGGAATGATTGTGTACTTTGAAATCTTGCAATGAAAGGGAAAATGGTATGTACAATGAGCATGTCATAATTTTAGAAAATCACTTCAAAAGTAGTAGTGCTTCAGGAGCCTACCATTAACTGGCCCTCCTGGACAATCCTGACCATCCATCTCCTTGAGCAGAAATGCATTTTGTCCTCTATACGTTGCAATCTTATAGGGTCCCTTCCATAAGTTTCAAACTTATCGTGCTTTCCTTTGTTCTCATTCTGAGCATCCAACCGCAACACTACATCCTCTAGCTAAAATTTGTCTGCTTTAGTTTTCTGATCATAGAGCTTCTTGATCTTTTCCTGTAATTTGAAAGTGCTTTGGAAAACTTCATACCTTGTTTGTTGTAGATGGATCATCTGATTGATTCTTCGCTGAAAATCATCGTCTTCACTGCCAGCCTCCTGTAACATTATCATAACCAGAACTGCAAGAGATGTTGGAAAAACTATGAAAATGCCATAAACTAATTCAAATGGAGACATAACTATGGATTTCTTGTGGCTCACTCTTTCAGCCCATAAGGCATTAACCAACTTTCTATGCCAATTTTTCTTATTTGTTTCCAGCATCTTCTTGATGATGTTCATGAAAGACTTATTTGATGATTCAGCCAAACCATTTCCCCGCGGGTAATATGCTATAGAATGACCCAAAGTAATGTTATACTTGTTACAAAATTCAATCATCTTATTTGATTTGAATTGGGCTACATTATCTGTGATGATTTTATTAGGACAACCGAAACGAGATAAAATATTTGACTCTAGAAATTGGATGATTACCGTATCTGTGGCTTGTCTGGTTGGAATAACTTCGATCCACTTGGTGAAATAGTCGGTTGCTGTTAGAATCCATTTGTGTTGTGATGACCATGTTGGATGGATTTCCCTGATGAATCGAGTCCCCACTGCTAAAATGGTGCATTGACTTCGACAGGTTTTAGAGGAAGAGGCAGCAATTTTATTTTCCATTGAAAGACTTGACATTCATGATAACTCATGACTATTTTATACATATCTAAAAATAGCGTCGACCAGTGTTAACCTTCTCTCAATACTTTATTTTCCATTGTCTTCCAGAACAAGTGACCACCAAAATCACCTTTATGAAATCCATATATCACCTGTTGAGATTTGTTTTCAAGCAAACAGTTAAGTAACACACCTCCTGGATCTTTCCAGTAAAGAGCATTATTTAAAATACAGAATTTGGTAGCTTTGAGTTTGAGTGATCTACCTTTGTTCTTTGTGATTCCTGGAGGTGGTGAAAGATGCTGAAGTACATACACTATGTCTAAATACCATGGTGATTGAAGAAACATTTCAAACACTTGAATGAGAAAGCCTTCTTCTTCATCTTCTAACATGGCTGTGAAGAGATTGATATCTAAAGTGTGCATATTTGATTCAACCATTAGTCTCACCAGTTATTGTCCTTTGATTAGATTTGTGGGTTTAATCTCCATATCATATTCCAACATTTTTGCAATCCACTTCCCTCTTCTTCCTTCTGGATCATTTTTATTAGCACATCCTTTTCTGCTGCATTGGGAACATATGCTATGATGTGTGAGTGTAGAATGTACACTCTAAAATCCTTCAACGCTTTTATGAGATCAAGTGCCTATTTTTCAATTATATTATATTGAAAGGCAACATATCGAATATTCCTACTGAAAAAGGCAATGGTCTTCTCCAGCTGATCCCACTTTTGCATCAATACCACAACCATGTATGCTCCGATGCAAATGAAAATATAATGAAATATTGAGTGTAATCAGGACTAATTAATACTAGGGCTGTAGATAAAGCATACTTTACGAAATTAAATGACTTCATGGCATCCTCCGTCCATTTTACCATGTTGTCATTTTTCAACATGTTAGTCATTTCTCTTAAATGTCAACCAAATTAGGTATGAATATGCGTAAGAAATTCATCTTTCCATTGAAATCTTGTATCTCCTTCTTGTTTCGGGGAAAATATATTCGTTGAAATGCCTCCACCCTTGTAGGATCAATGCGAATTCCTTCTTTTGAGATAATATGACCAAGCAACTTTCCTTCATCCATAGCAAAAAGACTTTTCTTTGGATTAAGAGATATCCCGAACTTCCTACATCTCTGAAAAACAATATTTAAATGGTGTAGGTGCTCATCTTCAAAACTTGAAAACACTATCAAATCATCTAAATATACAACCAAAAATACATCATTTTCATTAGAAAAAGCGATGTCCATTGCTCGTTGAAATGTGCCTCCAGCATTCTTCAAATCGAATGGCATTTTAGCATAATGAAAAAGTTCCCCAAGGTGTTGTAAATGCAATTTTCTCCTGATCCTTTTCATTCACTAGGATCTAATTATAACCTGAATATCCATCGAGTAGTGACATACGTGATGCTCCAACCACTCTTTGCAGGATATGATCCATCTTTCGAAGTGGGTAATTGTCCTTCAAAGATACCTTGTTAAGGTTTCGAAAATCTATACACAATATTATTTCTCCGGTCTTTTTTTGTACTGGAACCATATTCGAAATCCAATCAGAAAATCTGATTAGGACAATTATACCAGCTTTAAATAATCTGTTTACCTCTTTCTCGATGGGAGGCAATAGTTTTGGGTTGATCCTCCTCAAATTCTGTCTGAACGGCTTTTGATATGGCTTGATGGGAATAATGTGTTGAATTATATCTTTGTCATACACCTTCAGATCTAAATAATCACAAGCAAACACATCATAAAATTTAGATAACAATCTAACATATTTAGTCTTTACCTTGGAAGGCAATGCTTTGGACAATTTCTTAAACTTGGGCTTATCCACTGTTCCAAGATTGACATCCTCAACTCCTTTATCTGTAGGCACCAAGCTCGGCTTTCTTGCAACATCATCTTGATCAAAAAGTTCTTCTAAAGGTATGAGACCTTTGGGAATAATGTTATCTTTTAGCTGCAATACCTCCATCTGATTCACTTCAATCTCTTGTTCATCAGTATCATAATCATCATCTATGGAAGCATTTTTGAATTTTCCTTCATTCTGCAAAAAGGTATTGATTTCATTATCATCCCAAAAAACTTGCCAATACCTTAAATTATCCGGAACAATAGGCCGGTGTTTGAAATGTATTTCAAATTTGTTGCTGGAGTTCATTGGGATCTTCAAATTGCTTGTAGTAGTGGCGAGTGAATCTGCACTGATATTCTGAGTTAGGGGTACAGCTATCAAAGTATAATCAGGAAACATTCGCAAGATGTCTAGGACTACATTTCTGTAGGCTCTCATCTGTGGGTGCTTTGCTTGATACTCTCCCTTTACCTGTTTGATTACCAGCTCTGAATCTCCATAGGCTGAAATCCTTTTTACATTTAACTTCTTTAAATTTTTCAGACCTGCAACCAAAGCTTCATACTCCGCTTCATTGTTAGAGCAGTTAAAAGCTAATTTTTAAGAACACACTCTAACATTTCTAGGAACTCTGTCAGGATGGAAAGCAGGGCTCCGAATCCAAATTCCTATGCCAGCACCATCCTTAACAACAACACCATCAAAATCCATGCTCCAAAGACCTGCCTCTTCTTCTAGATGCTGAAATTTTGTTTCCTTCTCTACCTTACCTTGACTGATCTCTTCATTTTTCTGCTGTTGAGTGACCTTTTTCTGCTGGTATGTGGACTGCTCAGAAGAACTTGTTATTTTCTTTCTTTCTTGATCAAGGGTTGCTCTAAATTTTTTTGAAATTTCTGGTACATCATATACTTCAACTAACTGACTATCTACATCATTTAAACCGCCATCTGAATATAGTACAAATGATTCTAAATCTGTATGTACAACATTTATTGGATGATTAAGTGGCTTCTCTTTGTTATTAATCATGTATTTCATTTTATTTTCCCTGTATAGTTTTCTCAATTGGCCAAACATGGGAATGGTAGCATAAGAGAAATCAAGTTGTAAAGTTCCTTTAAGTTTCACACCCCACGATCTGGACAAGAGCATACCAAACCATTGTGGAATGTCAACAACAACCACATCCATCAAAGCATTCTTGGCTGGAATTTGGTCTAAAGATACCACCAAGTCTTTGATAAGACCAATACAATGAACCCTACTGGAATCAAAAGAATACAAGTCATGATATTTTTGAGTAATGTCAAGGCCCAGTTTCTCCATAATGGCTTTTGACATTAGATTATGAGAAGCTTTGGAGTCGAACATGGAATTATGGAGAACATACTCGTGTAATCTAAGGCTTATATAAAATGGAGAAACTTCACTATCTTCGGACTGACCTTCTAAGGCAGGGCCAAAAATGAGCTCAAGCTGATCATCTTCTACATTAACCATGTCTGATAAAGGATCTACTTGCAAAATTCGAGACACATGGTTTCTATAATCGTTGTTCTTAATCAACTCAGTCAAAGGAATTGAAACCTTTAATTTAGCGATTTCATTTTCTAAACTAAAAGTTGAAACTTTTTCTACCTCTTTGACAAGAGGGTCCTTCTTTTCTGCTCTTTCTTTTGATGCACTTTGTTGATTGTTCTTCTCATTTGCAACGTTATTTGTTGATGGTCCTTTGCTGGAACTTGGATCAGCCAGGTCTTTCCCTTTCTTCTAAATGCCTGAAGAATCATTTTTGGATTGTACTTCCTTTCTTTTTTGAATTGGACTGACTGATACATCTTTGTTTCTCAATGAATATTGCTTCTACTGTGATGTCAAGGCATTCATATATCCTCACTGATAATCATCTGATTCATCCTCCAAGATTGCCTCATTTGCTAGTATGTAATATTCATGCCTTTGGGTGTCTGAACCTCTACACATTCTTCATCTTCCATCATAAAAATGGGCAAACCATCAGCGATGAAGAAATGGTTTGTTTCAACCACCAGATCATCGTCATCTTCCTCCTCCATTATAGTTTTGCTGCAAAGGAGTTCCGACCTGTTGTTTGTGTGCTGTTTTATCTTGTGCCTTTTGTTCACTCTGTTTAATTCGGAATTGGCATTACTGTTGTCCTCTGAAGTTTGGATTCTTGATTGGTGTTTTAGGTTTATTTGTAACAGTCATTCGGTCAAACATATTATCAACTTTTTAGAGAAAAGTATCTATTTTAACATCCGAGGAAGATTCTTCCTCTTTTATAGTCACCTTCTTTTCAGATCTCATTCTCACTCTTTTGACCAATAGATTTACTTCTACACTTACAACGTTCTTCTGCATATATTCAAGTGTGGTAGGATCTCTTTCTCATAACTGATATGCCATATCAGCATCAAAACTGTCTGGAAACTTGAGCAAGGATAATCCCATTGGTGGCTTAATGTCAGCCAGAATAGAATTATATATTGCATTAAATCTCACACATTAATATTGCACACTTTCACTCGCATTTCTTTTGATATTTTCATACTCAGACAAAATTTGGAGTGGGTTCTTCTTTACCTCCCATCGGTCTAGGAACTGTCTATGTAGAACCGACAAGAACTGATTTTGAAGTAAGATTGTCCCTATGTGTGGCAAATGACCTCAAAACCAAAAAAAATATGCCAATCACCTCTATTGATATGATGAATTTTGTCCTTGATATTGTGGAATTTCATATTTTCAAGTTGGTGGCAAATAGGTTTATCAACTTGGCATGGTATTCCACTTGATGAATTTGTTCACAAAACCCTAAACAACCCAACATTTGGAAACATTATCTGGAAAATGTTGAAGACCTCAATTCTTTGGTGTAAAGTTGCTCAAACCTTGACACTTGACCTCATTTGTTGTATGGCTTCTTTCCTACCTCCATTTTTTACAATTGTAAAGCAAAACCCTAGTGTAAGAGATGGGAAAAATAAAGTTTTTAGAGGGACCAAGGGATTGGGATTAGTATATTTAGGTGAGGGAATGAAGGGGTTAGGGAAGAGATACGTGGGTAAGAAAAATTTGGGAGGTAGTGAGATGTCTTAGGAATTTTAAGGAGGTTGAAAATGATGAAAATAGTGAAGGGATTGTTGTATGGAATTTAAACAGTCCTAACCCTAAAACTGCCAAGAACGTAGCGTAGAAGCTAGTGTTAGGTATAGGACTTAGGGGAATGAGGGAGGAGGGATAAGGAAAGCCATTGGAAGTGTTCTTGAGTGTGGGGAAGGGTAAAATGTGTAGGAAACTAGGTTTTGTTGTGCGCAAAGTAAACAATAGTGCTAAAGCAAGAAAATGTAGCATGACACCCTAGGAGAGGGTTCCCCACTAAAAGGCTGAAAAATTTGATGATTAGAGGTGGTGTTTTGCTTAAAATTACTTGTAACTGAGCTAAGGAGAGCTTCACCTATAGGAGAGATCATTTCAATTTGTTCCTTTACTTCACACACTGAAAATGTAGCGAGCTGGAGAAAATGCAACGTGAGGCTGAAAATGCAACGTGGAAGACACAAAATATAGCGTGAGGTAGGAAACCGTAGCGAGAGGATGCAAAACACCCTTTGAGAGTATAAATTGATGTGGAAGGCTTTAAATTCCCAATTGGAGCTCTATACAAATGAGATGAGTGAAAGAAATGCTTGAAAGATCCTTTAAAACTCAAAAACACCTTTTTTGGAATATGTCATGACATGGCATCATACCTCATTGATTGGAGCAAGACCTTTATGAAATAATGTATTATCTTTACCTTTATTACAATTTCTCCCTAAGATGCTAACTCCCTTTATATGAGGACCCAAGGCAATAAACATAGCTCTTTTTACTTAAAACTGACATGGTGATGACTGTAGGTTTTAACCTCGTATAGAAACTACCTGCATATGAATTCTAAAACACAGGAAATAAACAATGCGAGAGCATAACACATAAAACACATATACACAGAGATTTTCCCTTGGATCCCAAAATTGGGACTACCAGCTTGATTTTTCATTATGTTCCTTTCAATGTCACAATACATATTTATACATGCCAAAGCATCCAATACCATGGACTGAAAACCATTGCATCCAAAACCATGTTGTGAAAAATATGCATAATGCCATAGGTGGGTCAAACCCCCTGTGACCCCCCCACTACACAATCGGCACAACGAAGGGTGGGCTCCGCACCCCCTCTAACCCCCCTAGTTAACTACATGGGCTAGTCGTGGAAAGAATATAACACAACCCAACATTATCCCACTTGTTGTTTTCTTTCCGTAGGGGGCCAAAAGAGAGCTTAGTCATTTATCCAGTCCTACAATGCCCATTGTTTCTCTACACCAAGAGAACTTCTCAGAGCTCATAGATTTGTTAATGCATCTGCAATATTCTTCAAAGTGTCCACCTTTACCAGCAACACATTTTTGTCTTCTATCATATCCCTCACAAAGTGATACTGAACATCAATGTGCTTTGTCTTTGAATG
>APFE031158335.1:20674-81040 GCA_000404065.3 Pinus taeda | reverse complement strand
TTCTTCTAATAATATTTGAGTTATATCCTGCTTGACTGATATATAATTGTATGATATTGGATTTTACGCTTGTTTTGGGTTGTTCTTCATTTGTGCAGGTGTCCATGCGTGGAGCACGAGGATAGTGACCGGCCAAAGCTAAAGGACAGGAGCGACACTTCTCCTACAACAAATAGCGTTGGATCCCAGGTTGGTCTTTCTGATCGACTTTTAAATTATGCAATTAGGAACTTGCGTGCAGCGTGTATGATTGTTGCTAGACCCCTGTGGGGCTAGTGGGATCGCCTCTGTCTGCAGAGGGGATTTACCTCCACAACACTGGGTCTCTACGGAAATCAGTGCCGTTGTACAGCCAATCCTCCATAATGATTTTATGTCATCGTAGCCATGAGAAGAATGCTAGTTGGTATGACATATGCTGGCCCCCAGTGATCCTAGGCATCAGACAACTCTAGTGGGCCATCCGTTGGTCGCGTGGCACTCATTCCAAGAAAAAGGTCACAAGTATTGATCTGAAGCCAAATTTCTTCAGATTCCCCGCCTTGGTTTTGGACAGCTGGTGCTTGATGTTCATCTTCATGGCCTCTTCCTAGTTAAAGATTGTAGGAGTTGTGCAATAAATAGCATAAAGGAACTTCGACTTGTTAGTCTCATGTTCCACCCAGGACCCCGCCACTCTATTGATAGTCAACAAAAGAACCCTCAATGTTAGATCTTGCACACTCGCAATCTCTATCATCCCACTCTTGGATTTCAAGGCCTCAGGATAGTGTTTGGAAAACATGGAAGATATGCTTGCACCGATTGAAGATGACCCATACAAGCTCACTAGCTCACCTCTGTGAGGTAGTATAGTGATGAAGTAGATATCTGAAGTTGTCCACTCCAGCTTCTGGTCTCCAATGACAAAAATCTCACGATTAATGTCACAAAGGCTTATCAAGTATCGAAGCAGCTCGGGCTGGGCCCACTTCCCTCGTGTAAGGAAAAATTTAAGGAGCTTGCAAGCCCTCAAAGCCTCTAGGAAATTTGGATCGTTCAATGCCTAGGTGTCAACATCTTCGTATTCTCTTTCCCTCCAATCCACCATTTTCAGCAATTTCTCTCCTACAAAAGCCATTTATTTAAGTCAATGATCAATTTTGACACATAAAATTCAAGTTTTAACTGTCAGTTCTTGAGAAAAAATGGTTTTTCCTTATCCACAGTCCCATGGTACCTAATTTAGAAATAGTCGCACTGGCCAACGTGGATGGTTATGCAAATAACCCTTGACCGGCACGATCCCGTGCCTGGAAAGTGCACCGACTGAGGGCGAAAAAAATTCTCAAAAACCTCCCTAAAAATCCTAAAAAATGGTTAGAAACAAAAATGAATACCATGAAAATGGAGCTCAGGGCTTTGGCTATTACCTGGATTTGACGGCTTGTCGATTGACCTCTCGGATCTCCCGTAATATGCTCCAGAAAAACTAGGGCAAAAGTGGGTAAAAAGTCTTCACTGCAAAGGTAAAATGGTTAATCATAAAAATTTGTTTACTTTTCCCCTTTTTATCCATTTTCTTATGAAAATATCCTGTTTTGTAAATATTTTTCACCTATTTTACCTCAAGGACTCGATAATACACTTTGCCTTACTTGTGCAGCAATAGGTGATGGATTTTCGGCAGTGATGATGAGTCACATTTCAACTCTTTTCTCGACTTGTTAAACTCATATGAAAAGATTGCCAAGTATTTTTCCCTTTTTGACTCGTTAAAGAGAATAAAAATGGGGGTCTTCTTTCATATCTTTTCCAACCTTTCAAAAGCGAAAATATGGCTGAGCCCTTGTCGTTTTGAACTCGTTAACGGATGCAAAATGTCATGCGCGTAGTATAAGTTTACCCCTTTTTCAAGCTAGGAGGCACTATTTACGAAAAAGGTACTTCTTGACTGAAATGGTCAAGCGGTTCTCTCAAGTATTATTTTCTACCTTTTCGGGCTTAAGAGACACAAATGTACGAAAATGGACAATGTGAAGTTTTCTTTTACGTGTCTTTTTCAAACTCTCTAAACATAAAAAAGATACCGAGTAAAACCTTTGTCGGACTTGTTAAACTATTAAACGACATCGGATTCGTCACCATGACGAACAAGAGCTTCTCCTTCCTAGGGCTCGTTAAAATTACTAGGTTGGATTCATTTGAAGGATGAACTTATAGCAGAAGCATATGCTATCCCCTTCAAGCTTTCGATTAAAAAAATAGTTGGGGTATTCAGCAGAAATGGTGGGGAAAAATTTGGAAATCTATCAAGTTGTGTCGGCAGCTTACTCTTGAACATGACACTCTTTGCTTCGTGTTAGGTTCGGACATCCTCCTTTATATCATTGACCTTCCTGTGATTGGGTCGTTCATTTTTTCCTTCCATCTGATCTCGACTATGTCACCATGACCACTGATCCTATGGATCCAAACGCTGCCAAACTTCCATTTGTGTCGCTGATATGTTCAAGAGTTGTTCTTCTGCAGTTACACTTACCTCTGGTTCTCTGTTTAATCCAAAATCATTTTGCATCCTCTCGTCGATGATGTGGGATTCATTATGGACCTCCTTCGACAGGGTCGCTTTCTATCGACATCAACTCATTATCTGGGAAGTTGTTCAAGAGACTCCCTTCCAGTACCTTAGAGCTTGCATGTCCCAATGGCAGGTTCTTTGCACTCGATGACAAGTTCACATCATTGGCTTTCGATCGAGTGATTTCATGGGTGCTTGACTTCAGTTCCTATATTCACATTCTGTGAATTGTGTTGATAGTACCTTGAGGGCCATTTTCATTATTTGTGGTTTCTCTCGCACTTGTTAAAAGTTTACATCGTTCACTGGTAATCAAGCGACTTTCTAGCATGTTCGATGTCAACACATATATTTGCATGCTAGAATTTGTACTTTGATCGGGTCATTTTGGAGCACAAGACCCTCGACTCAGATCACAAAAGTCTAGGTTGCAAAGTGATGTGACATGGTTATGATGATATGCATGTATCTTTTAGATGGTTGGTTGTGACTAGACCATGAATTATCATATGTGATCCTTCTCATTATTGGATGGCTACAACCATACCGTGGTTTCATTATGATCCTCTTTGATGGATGGTTGCGACCATACCTAGGTCTCTAGATGGCTGCATCCATGCCACAATTCATGTATCATTTGACAGAGATCTTAGTTTATGTATATGTATCTGTACTTGCTTGCAGGTTTTCCAAAGATAGACTACTTCCCCGCACTGATTTATAAAGCATTTCATCCCTTACTCTAGGTCGACCTTCACGCTTTAGGGGGCATCTGTTACACATAATTTTGTCACTGTCCCTATACTCCTTGTTCCTTGATCCTAGAGGACCTCTATAGTGAACCCTGCATGCTTTGCCTTCATGAATAAACTCCCATTATGTCCCTCTTCATGAGAAAATCATTTTCCTTTTGCACCATTTCCCTTAAAACTTATGTTTTTCCTAGTTTACAAGACCAACGCTAATGAAATTTTTCTTCCCCGCGCTGATCTGCAGAGATTAGCACTATTCCTCACCCTAATAGGTGCAACTGAGTTGTGTTCTAGTCACACCGATCCTATTATGGAAAGTTTTTTAAATTAGAGCCGAAACTTCTAGCTCTAGAAGCTTCGTAAGGGAAGTTTGGTAAATGGTTTGGCCGGATGGGGTCGAGGATGATAGTTTTGGATCCTTTCCCCTATAATGATGGAACTACCTCAAGGGATAAGTCCTTCTCCCATGAGAACAAGATCAATCTCCCATCCATATTTCCTATATAAGGCTCCATTTTTCCCAAGCACAAGCTAGTTAGAGTGTTGGCGGAGTGTGAGTATACTACTTTGATTAGACAAGCAAGCTATTACTAGTTTTAGCCATCTAGTTGTGTGAGGGAGAAGCATATTTGGTTTGTACTAAAGCCTAGAAGGAAGACCCTTAAAACTACTGTTGATTGAGGCCATCACGGAATGCTAGTAGAAGTGTGTGGGAACCTAGTCCTATTAGAGGAAGACTGCGACGTCAAGACGAATGGTTGTAATATCTATTTGATATTAATATATGCAACTATCGATTGATTTTCTACATGTTTTGTAATATTACATATTCATGGCTTAATGTTTCTTGACTTGTTTAGTAGGTTGAATTACAATTTGTCTATTATTATGTTTGTGTGTTGTTGTTGTTGTTTACTTGTTTTAGGAGCTTGAAGAAGGAAGTGAGAGGTTGCTGGAGCAAGTAAGTGAAGACAACATCAAGCAAGATAAGTGACCAAGAGGTAGGATCTCTTGATTGATTCTAACCTAAGGAAATCGTCTAGAATGTATCTGTTGTGGCTAGACCCATTATCGGGCTAGAGGAATTCGTTCGTGTCCACACTTATAATTTTACTTCATCACAGGGCTGGGTGCACAAGTCCTATCTCTTTTGGGAAAGAGTGATTAACCTCTACAAGTCATGTTGGGGACTCTCCACAAACAACTACTAGCCATGTTAGTGAAATGAATGTTGATCAAAAACCTAAGCGTAGAAGTTTTAAACCTAAGTCCCGTTGTAAGATATATAAGGGAGACCATCTTACTCATTTGTGCCTTGGTATTCAATAGGTACAAAGGATATGGTCCGAGTCTGCAGGTTATTCTACTCCTAAATCTGTTATGGTTTCTCAATAGTCTCATCAACCATTGGTTGATAAATTGGTTGAGCCAGTTCAATCTCTGGTTGATTACACTCGCCTTTTTGTGGGGTTAAGTGCCTAACAATCGAGTCTTCTTGATTTCTAGTACAGAGTCTTCTAGTATTGGGGACGTTTTTGTTTCTTCGAATGTACCCCCTCCAACTTCTAAGAGTGTCTCCTTTGATTAGGATAGTCTTATCGAGTCTCATCTTCCTTCCACTGCACCTTTCCAAATAAAGGTTAGATTTAATTCCACAAACATCTATCAATGTATGGTGGATGAAGGATCCTCTGCAAGTATTATATCCTCCTTGACATGGAAAGCTTTGGGTTTTCCAAAGTTGTTGAGAGTTGATAGTTAGTTGTTAGCCTATGATAGAATACCTGGTGAATATATGAGTGTTCTTCCTCAATTTCCTCTTACTTTAGGTGGGAAGACTGTCTTAATCGATATGATGGTGGTTGATTGCCCTTTAAACTTTAATATGATACTTTGGCATGATTGTGTCTATGTTATGAATGTTGTGGTGTCTTCACTCTTTCGAGTGATGTGTTTTCCTCATAACAGGAATATTGTCACTATCGATCAGCTTGCATCTAATAATCATCACCCTAATTCAAATTTACTATACCATACCCCTTGGTTTTTACACATGTTCAAATAGACTCTACCCAGCCAAGGGTGAACTATGTGGCAGTGGATCCTCAATGTTCAATTGCTTCTGAGAAGGATCCTTTGAACTATTATTTTCCTTCATAGGACTTGGTCCTGACAGTTGACCGAGTGATTCCTCCAAGGGGAACATGGGACCCCTTAATTACCTCCTTTTATCCTTGTAGTTCTCATGATTTCTTGGAGTTTGATTTTCCTTCACAGGAGGAACTTTTTGAAGCCATGAGTTTTAACTACCAAAGGAGTCCTTGACTTAAGCCCTGTAAGGGGTTTGTCCAAAAGAACTATTATGCATAAGCCGCAAGGTTGCGTGATTCCCTATACCATATTGTACATATAAGGTACGCATTTTCAAGTTTTGTATTCTATAACATAATCTTTTATCTGAAGTTTATATATGGGACGTATTAACTTCTTGTATAATGTTCCTAATTATGTCTACAAAACTTAGAATATTTCTCCTTTGGACATTTTTATGGTTTATCTGCTCTGACATGTATTGGTTCTCAAAACTGGCATATAGGTTAGGTTTTTCACCAGTATTGTGCATTTATCAGTTTCCTTTCCGATTTTTGCCTTAGGATCAACCCCACCAAGATATGATGGGAAACCTTCTCATTGCTTAGAAGTGTCATGACTTGTGTGGTAGAACCTACCTTACCATGGGAACCCTAGATAGTACCTTGTTGTCACTTGGAACCCATGTTGAACTTTTGTTCTTAGGCTTGGGTGTCCTCTTTATTCCCTCCATTACTTTTGCGATGAAGCCTCATTCTCTTACTTCTTCACTATTTTTTGGCATTATAGCGTAGAGGCTCCCTTGTGTTGAGTTGTACTGCTGCATTGCTTGTTGACCATTTGTAACTTTTGGCCATAAGCTGGCTTCCCTTGGACTCATGTTTAAGCCACCTTTTGACCATGTCTTCTGTGAAACCAACCTTGCAATCACTTAGCCTCTACAAATTGACACATATTTTTACCCATGGAAAGAACATTCCTTTGAGTGTCATGGTCCAGTTTCGTCACATTGCATTGAGCATAGGAATGTTCCCCTCCCAAGAACTAGCACATTTGTATTGGGAAACTCGTTCTTCCCACTATACTATAGCATTCTTTTATTCTTTTTCAGGCTTCATAAATATGAAAAATAAAAAAAAATTATATATCCCAAAAAAGAGATGGAACGAGACATTATTTCCATAATTGATGGCAGCTAGAGTCAGTTGTGTCACCCTTGAACAAAGCACTCAAAAAATAGGTGTTTCCTCCATTGGCATGGGATTTAGTTTGGCTTAAGAGAGCCTTAACCTTGTTATCAAGTCAATACTCCTCCGATTGGTTATCTCTTCCAATGATATGGATAGTTTTCTTATGCCTTCTACATGACAAACTTGTACAAAGTTATCATATTCTGCCATGTAGTCACAATTGACTCGTGATTTTGCTCGAGGGAAGTAAACCTGAGTTGGCCTCTTTGCAGTGTCGCTTGACCTATTTTTTAGTCATCCATCCCTAGTCAGAGTCATGTTCATTACCACATCAAGTATTTGGTCCTTTGCTCATGTTGGTTTCAGAAGGTCTCCATCGACTTCTTACTGGCAGATCTCACTCATATCGACTACGACAAATTTCTCTGAGAGCAGATCTAGAGCTGTACCCTGGCCCTATTTTCATTATTGATGGCTCACATTGTGCTTAACATCGATCAGTATCATGGTTCTTTGACTAAGTGGTCTTTTCTTGTGTTCAACATCAACTTTCATTATCACATATTGGGATTCATACAGTGCCTTGGTTTCCATTTGACCCTATTGGTGGATTCCTCGCCTTTGTCTCAACTTTCATTATTGGTTGGTTTAGAGGGTTTCTATCATGTGCTAGCTACATCTTGTGCACGTCTGAAACATGCTTTGATTGGGTTACTACATCTTTATTCGTCTGATTCCTTCCATATTATTGGCCTATGGGTTACACTCGTGCTAGATTGATGAAGGATGCCTAAATGCCTTCCTTCTAGTGGATCTTTTCCATTTGAATTTAGCTCATTGTTCTGGGAACGAGATCTAGAGTCCATTTGGTAGTACCTTAGGGTTTGCAGTCATCAGTGGTAGACTTCTTCGCTATCAACAGTGGGAAAACATCATTGTCTCCTGATTGATAGATTCTTCCAAGTGTTCAACTACAACTCATTTATTCGCACTTATTAGATTGTACTAGGTACCTTGGCTCTCGTCATCATTACTAGTGAGTAGTCTCGCATTTGTTAATAGTATACATCAATGATCGGTAATCAAATGATTTCTCACATGGTCGACTTTAGATCATTTATTCCCGTTGTGTAGAAATGTACCGTGACGGTCAGTGAAGACCTCGGGTTTGCATCACCATTTCTTGGTTCACTTATCAGTTGATCTTGTTTCTGCTAGTTGACACCATCCACCTTATATGTTTTAGTTCGTTACAATGACATCCTATATATTGGCACCCGAGTTGCAGTGTAGTACCATTTATTCCACCATGGTTCGGGCAAAGGTGACTTTTGTCCTTTGTGCTCTTCTTCTCCCTTTTTCTGTTGTTCTACCAACTTTGCAGCATCGTGTGCGGCCTGGACAATAGCTGTTGCTTCTTATTTCATGCGCTTTACCGCCAGTTGTGTCATTCAAAGCTTTGTCTCTTCTTTCTTCCGCTGTGTAATGGACATCTCTGTTTCCACCATGGAGCCAGTTGGAGCATGCCACTCCAGCAGACAAGACTCAAGGACTGCAAATATCACATCGTCAATCACCAAATACGCTAAATCATGCCACGTCTTTGTAGGGTCCTCTGCCACCCTAATGAAGACATGGTGGAAGTCAGCTTTGAATTCTGCAAAGCCCTGCAAACTATTGTATACTGTGGGTGATAACTGTAGCTTGTGATTGATCCCCATTTGGATGTTCATCTCCATGAGTACCCAAAATATCTTGCTTTCTCTGATTCTCTACGCATCCTTGGTCTCCCACAACGAAGCATACTTCACTGTCTTTGCAAGGTCTGACACGACTGAAGGGAACTAGCTACCTTCGGGCAGCTCCCATGCCACCAGTATGATCGAAAACAAGAGCCGCGCATAATGAAATGTTTTTCCCTACTCCCATGCCTCGCGACAGTTTGCAATGAACTCGCCACATAGATAGTTCTCCCTGTTGAACTGGACTCCTTCTGCGCATTTGGCCACTAATACAACTACTGGCGCAAGCACCTAATCCGTGTGGCACTTCCGCATCACCTTCCCTACCAATATTTGTGTCGCAACCTTGACTTTAGGGTTCTTGATGCTGGATATGGCATACCCTTGCTTCTTCTTCTCAATCTTAAAGTTCTTTTTCATTGTCTCCGCGAGAGCCAACTCGCCACCTTTTCCCTCTGAAATGTTAGCTGGATACTCTCCTGAGTAAGGTAGGCATGTAATTTGGTGAATCAGATGGTGTGTGATAGGCTCCTCTAGCCACAAGCACCCATCATGCACCAAGTAGAGCAGCTTCTTGATGACAAAGATGATCAATGGGGCACGGTAGTAATGCGGCACCCAGAGCAGGTTTAGTAACCTTACTTTCTCTACACCTCTGATCCATTTCCGTGGCTCCAATTGGATTGTTCCAGTAGTCATGTCGATCTTCTAGTGAATTAGCTTCTAAGTCACTAAATGTGGGAACTTCTCATGGTCTAGAGATCCCAACCTTCAAGTTTCAACACAGGAACCCACCCAAGTGTGGTTGCTCAAAAATAATGTCGTTGGGGAGCAGCGGAGTCTGCAGAGAGGTCTTGCTCCCATCTATATCCTTTGGCACCTTGGCTTTACCCTTTTGCGGAGGAACATATTCAGGCAACTGGGTCATAGGGTCTGCACCCTGGGTTTCAACTTCCATCTCTACATCCTCATCATCCACCAGGATTTCTTCAAATTCTTCCTTCTCTTCTTCAACTTCCAGATTAATGGCCTCCCCCTTTTCCTGCAAGGTGAGTTTAGTCCCCTGTGGGTTTCTAGGTGAGACGTGCACCAGAATCATAACTTGCTTGTCCTTCTTAGGATGGAGTGTGCGGGATGATTTAGGGACCTCTACTTGCTCTCAAAGCCTCAAAGTTTGACAGGACCATAAAAACTTGATAGTGTAACAACTCAGTTCTCAAACTGCCAATTTCTTTTCACTGGGCAACCACTTGTAATTTATAGCACTTTTTGAATTTGAATTCGACCGTTCCCCCTACATTCAGCCCATTAATGCTAGATTGGCAGCGGAGTTTCAAGAATCTAACCCATCGAGTTTGCCTCAAATGCCTGTCGCCCGCTTAATTTAGCTTGAAACCAACTACCAAATCGTGAATAGTGACTTTAATGGTCACTTTCTAGTAGACCTGTGTGCTAACGCAACTATACTCTCACTGTCATAGACCCTATGACATTTCATTGCTTCATGCAGTTCTGATATCGCGTAGTTCCCGGGCAGTGTAGTTTATAGTCCCACGCCTCCCTTCAACTGCCTAGGCTACTAAGACTATGCTACTTCCATATAGTCACATCGTTAGATCACTAGTATATGGCTTCAAACAACTGCCATTCACCCTTCTTGGGAAGGGTTCTCCATTTAACTTGACTAGCTATATTGTGCCTCTGTTGGTAATCTCCTTAATAATGTACGACCCTAACCAATGCATCTTGAACTTCCCTGGGAATTATCAAATTTACTATCATACAACAACACCAAATCGTTTACCTTTAATGTGCACAACTTTATGTGTCGATCATGCCATGCATTTTCACACTGCTTTTGCACCTGCTGGTGGAATCCATCCAAAAATCATTCTTCTTCGAGCTCATCCCACTGCACGAGCCTTTTCTCTAGGGCTCCGCAATCCGTCATACCTGTGAGCACTACTATGCGTAGACTAGGCACGATGTATTCCATAGGGATTATAGCTTCCACTCCATAGACAAGCCTAAAAGGTGTATGTCTCGTCAGTTTCTTGCATGTCGTCTGGTAAGCCCATAACATTGTAGGTATGTGTAGGTCCCAATCACTTCACTGAGCATTGCATACCTTAGTTAGCACATTTTCAAGCACTTTGTTGAATTCCTCCACTGTCTCGTTAGCCTATGGGTGATAAGGTGTGCTCTTTTGATGATACACCTGAAATTCTTTCGTTAGTGTGGTGATCATCTCGTTCAGGAAGTGTGTACCACGATCGCTCATCAAGATCTTTGAGAATCCAAATTGTATCAGTACATGTTCAAATAGAATCTTTGTGGCAGTTGCGCTAGTGAAATCCTTCATCAACTGTGCTTCTGCCCAACGAGTCAAATACTCCATCGTAGTGATAACATACCTCATGCCTCTATTTCCTTGAGGTTTAATGGGTCCTACAAATTCCTTTGCCCAGATTTTGAAAGGTTGCAACATCATTTATGGATTCAAAGGCATTTCATCCCTCCATGATGGCCTGCTTGTTCGTTGACATACATCACATGCCATGCAATATTCTTTTGAATCTTGATGAAGGGTTGGCCACCACAACCCTGTGCACAGAATATTCTACATGGTTGGTCTTCTCGAATAATGTCCTCCCAACATTAAGAGCCATATGCAAATTCACCCCCCCAACACATGCTTATTGACCAGGTATTTCAGCACGGAGTACATGTGCATCTGCTTAGGTTGGGGCTTTTCTCCATAGGCCTGCCTCCACTTGGCTAGATGCATGCACGAATCATCTTGTCCATCATACTTTTCTGTCAGTCACATCTTAGGCTTCCCAAACCGTGCTGACATCATTATCCTACATTCGCGCCAATCATCAAAGCTTCCTTTATGTGTACCTCACCATCTTGAGGGCGTAGCGTGCAGTACCCATTCCAAGGCTTGGAAATGTTGATTTTCCAGCACCTCCCTTTCAAATTCATCCATGAATGTATCTACCTCATTTAGACCATCATAAGTAGGTAGATCTCTTACTTCTGTCAATAGGTAGTGTAGCGAGTGGGTCATCATATTGCGATTCAACATAGTTACTTCGTGTAACCAATTCTACTAGTGTTCTAATTCTTCATCAGAATCCGAAGTGCAGGAGCTCTCATGTTCCCATGTAATCTGACCATCCATGGTGGGATTGACCCAATATTGGTCTCATGCTATTATATTATAGATGTATTCCAGATCATCATCACTCTCATAGTCGTGGACTGGTTCCATATAGCGTGATCCTTCAACAAGATCCAAGGATATTATTATGCGCAATGATTTCTTCTCAAATGTCATCTTTTGTTTCTTCAGATTGATTACCCCTTTCATATCAATAGCCCAGTCAATTCCTAGGAGCATGGGGTAGGGATCGTTGTCATAAACAATCTCTATTACTTCAAAATCTGCCAGCACACTCGCTCCCTCAATATCCATAGTTACTCCCTGCAATTGCCCCATGGGTATGATTTTCTACTAATTCACCATCCTTAGCTAAATCGGAGACCATTGCAATGCAAGTATTCTAATTCGCTCCCATGTTTGTTTCAGTAGAGCATTCACATCTGATCCCAAATCCAGAATGACTTGATCCATCTCGTATTCTTTGATCTACACGATCAGTCTCATTTCACACCCTTTCCTTGTTTCATGCTTTCTCATCTTTCAGACTACATGTGGTTCTCCTAGCGTGGTCCCAACACATCCGTTGATGAGTTCCAGTAACACATTCACAACCTTATTGTCATGCAATAACTTCATATACATTTCCAGGAAAGTTATAAGAATGGATGGATTCATCTCCGACTCAGGCTAATCTTTGCTTCCTGAAATGGAGGCCTCAGCAAAGCTCTTCCTAGCTTCCATGAAGGTTTCGCAAGTATGCTCCAAATCAAACTCAACTTCCTTTGCAGAGGATTTGTGAACCCAAGTACTATCTTCTGGTTGTTTCCCCTTGTCATCTCCCATCACAATTCCACTCCAGAGCACTATATTTACATTCGGATCTTCCTCACGTGTCTCAAACCTCATCATTTGTAGGTTTTGAGTCGAGGGACGTGGTAGTTACCCTTTTTCACATATCCTAGCTATCAATGTTAGACTATCTTCCGTTTCATGATCAAACAGTGTGCAATACTTGCACGACGGATGCATTGGATTTGTGCAATTGTGGGAATAATGTCCTGGCCCTCCTCAATTGTAGCAAATCAACTGTCCACAACCTCTACCAGATCCTCCTCTGCCTCGGCCTCGTCCACACCCCTAAAATCCTATACACGCCATCCCTGCATTCTGGTCAAGTGGTCATGTTTTGGCCTAAACCCTATAGGCAAGAGTTATATCCATAATCAATTCATATCTCCTACAAGTTTGATCGTCATGTCCCACTGACCTACAAAAGTTGCAGAATAACTATTGTGGAGTTTGCGTATACTTCTATAACAAGTCGCAGCTATACATGGCATGTTTTCTAGCTATTTGCCAGATAGCGCACTACAAAGTAGGTGTCACACTAGGTCTTGGTTGAGCTTCTAGCCGTAAAGGAATCCGTCCTCCTCCTGCAAGGTAATTTGTAAAGATTGGGCTGTGGTCTTTGTCATGACCCTGACTCCTGCATTTCAGGCACCATACTTCCTCATGCACTTCTGATCGAACCGTCTTATCCTGTTTCAGACTCAGCATCTCAAGGCACAAATTCTTCAGCTGTGCGTGGACTTGCTGAACTCCTAGATTAGGATCTTGCATTGGTGTCTCGTGTAGTCTCATGGCAATCTCCAAGGCCTCTTCTTGAGTTGTTATCTTTTGTTATGACAACAGACTCCTTAAGTGTGGTAGTAGCTAAGCTACAAACCACTCACGATGTTTTCCATATGTCAAATTCATATTAGCTTCGCGAATCGTACATTTCAGCCTCTGATCCATCTCCCAAGGCATATCCCCTGGTAGCATCGTGATTTCTTTGAATCCAATAATCGACTATGCTTCGGATTTAGGCCTACTAAATCCCTATTCAGTGCTGCTTCGATTCCACTGCTTTCGCATTCAGGTTATCATTGGAGTACTTAATATACCAGGTTAGCATGCTATCCTGGAGGGTGTTAACCAATGTTTCTGTATTTATATGGTCATCCGTAACACCTTTAGTTTCCCATACAGCCTTCGATACGAACCAGAATTGGTTTGGATCCTCATTTCCCAAGCCTTTGAACAAAGGAAACATTACTGTGTTCACCATACTAAATTGCAGTAGTGGGGGGGGGTGGTACGGGTGCAGATGGAGGTGATGGCGGTGAAGCTGGCGATGGTGTGGGCAAAGGTGGTATTCACAAAATTCTCTGTCTTATCTGATGAATAGAACTTCACAGGGAGACCTTCGTGATCTCTTCTTTGTCCCCTTGCGGAGGCGAAATTAAGGGGCTATTCTTTGGACCCTTATTTCCTTCATTCCCATAAACTTTTCCACTTTGCGTAGCCCTAAACATTAAGGTGACTACATAACCCACTTTTCACACAAAAACATTTTAATCCAAGTATTCAAAGATTTTACATACTTACCTCGCGGTCCTTTGAAGAAGCGTCGTTCTGCCTCGCTATAGCTGACTGAGGTGTCAACCATGAACTCAGTAACAAATCCTTCTATAATGCGATCGAGCCAATGATTGATGGCATGCGCGATCTTATCCTCCAATGCTTCCAACCTTCGCACTAGCGTCGTGGTCCACACATTAGGACCATCAAGTTTCCACATTCCTTGGTTATCTGTTAGCTTCGCAATCCACTCATATAGTTTAGTAGGAAAGGAGGCGAAAAATATTTCATGGATCTCTGTATATAGGTAGCTATCTAACCACTATTCTTTTGATAGTCGCGGGTTTCTATTTTCTTCTACCATGAACTCATGAATTTTTCTATCTAATCAGCCTTCGATTTCTTTCTTAGTTGGATTCCAATGATACGACATCGCACATCTCTTATGCAAATTCCGGTCCCAGCAAAATCGAAGGCTCCACACCCACAAAATGTGGAGTCTTTACATTGGAATTAAAAAATTGGACCAAAATCTAGGCTCAAAGCCCCAAAACTACCCTTGGGGGATTCCACGCCCAACAATGATATTCAGACATGTACTTACTTGGATATGATCAGATGATCTATTATGTATATTTAGTTCCATTATACTTGTATGCATATTGGATCCTCTTTTGTACTTGACATGAGGACATGCTTTACTATCTCTAAGCATGGGTATGCCTACCTTAGGCAATAGTTTCTTTCTGACATATTTCACCAAATTGGTAGGCTACATTCTTGTGAACTCTTCCTCAGTCTCAACATGATTCCTTCTATACACTTAATACATTTCATCCATCATGTACCCCTTCTGACCTCATATATTAAGGGGCATCTGTTATAGCACCATTTACCACTTTTGGTAGATTTGATGCTCTGGTTATGGCCTAGGGCAACCCTTCCTTTCTAGACTTGGTCCAAAATCTAAAAACAATGTTTTATTTCCTATACGCTACTTTCCCTTTGTTAAAAGCATGTACACACAAGTCAGCATATACCCAACCCACGTATATGTGTTTAAACACTTAAAAATAATAAGTCTCCTAAAGTTCGGGCATAGCTTATGGGTTTTACCTGTTACTCACCTATTATAGCCTATGGCCCAACTATTTGCCAACTGAAAAAACTAATTTGGAAAAGTATAAATAGACCTCCATGGGAAGGCCTAAAGGGAGAAGAGATGAGATATTGATATTATGGTTGATTGATCCTTGATCGAGTGTCAAGAAATGTTTGTGCCTCCTGCACTCCCCAAGCTTTAGGAAACTCTTGTTTCCTCTTTTGAGATATCCTTCATCCCTCTTGTGATATCCTTGTGTATGTTGATAGAGGAAGATTGTTGAGGACAAGACAAGACGAATTCAGAGGACCATTCCGCTTGGAGCTAGAGGAAGACTCAGGTTGTAGTTTTCGACCTTTCATTTAGCTTACATCAATAAAGAAATATTGTTATGTTCCTGATATTTATCATGTTTATGCATTGATCCATGTTGGGATTTGTTTATAAATCTTATATTAATGCGTAATTCTTCATTTTCTTATACGATCTAACGTATACATTATGAATATGCTTTCTATTACTGTTTTTGTATATGCTTTGCTTGAATAATTTA
This sequence comes from Pinus taeda, assembly GCA_000404065.3. Lineage (NCBI taxonomy): Eukaryota > Viridiplantae > Streptophyta > Pinopsida > Pinales > Pinaceae > Pinus > Pinus taeda. The sequence continues at coordinate 65,478 of APFE031158335.1, read as the reverse complement.
CAGGTTTCAAAGGCATTGGAAGAAGTAGAGGGTTTCAACCCCGCATGATCTACCCAAGCGTAGGACCTCCGATTAAGGTCACTTCTTCCCAGTTCATTAGCACAAGCATTTAAATTTGTGTCTGTGCATTTCTTGCTGTTGTTTGCCCTCTGCTCTATTGGGGTTTTCAACCCAAGACCTCAAGGGGTTCCCACCCACAACAATATGTCTCTACATGTCTTGGAGACATTGGATTATTTCTTCATGTGTTGAGTTCTGGATGCATGTGTTGGAGTTTCTTCCACCAGTGTTGGAGGTAGTTGGATGTTATGATGTTTCTACTGGAGGAGTTGGAGATGTTTCTACAGGAGATGGATATGTCGTTACAGGCGTTGGAGATGTTGGTCTTGGTGCTAAGGTTGGAAGAATAGGTCTTGCATGTCATTGACTTGTTCTTGGTCTATGTCATAAGTTGCAGACTTGTCATAGAGTTTTGGAAGAGTGATCATATGTCGAAAAAGGATATTCATCAGTAGCTAGATCTTCTGGACTAAATCTCCATTGGTTTTATTTATATTTAGCCTCAGTCACATGGAGGCAAGCCTGTTGGGGAGCCTGAAAAGCTCTAGTCATTGGAAGATAGGCGTATGGGAGTGACTATGATGTTCCAGTCACATGTAGCTAGTGTCATCCGTGTGACTAAGAATTTGCACGAGTTTTTCTCAGTATTTTTCGCATTAGGCAGCTAATTTTTGTGTTCTAGCGACATTCTTGATTGGAACTTTTCAACTTATGGTAGGAAAAGTTCATGGGACCTCCACAAGCTGATTAAAGTAGAAAATATCAAAAACGAAAGTAGAGTTAGTGCTTAATTGAGTGAATGAGTTGAATTCGGATCAAGTCAAACATATGAATAGCGTTGTGAAGCCTAGTTATTCTGTGTAATTACTGAGTTGAGCACTTGAGTTCATCTACATATTGTAGGAAGCTCAATGCTAGTATGGTTGATTGTCTATTTGTGTTGAGTAGTGTGTGTGTGGAAAAGAGTGTGAAAATTTCCTGAGTTATATTATGTAGAATCTCTGAAGCAATTTGCAGTTGTAGCAAGAGATATCTGAAGTATGTGTCAACCATTATATTTATGCAGTGAGTGAGGTATTGATGTGTGGATTGGAGTAGTGTTTTGAGGAGTTGTTTTGCAACTTGTGTGGAGTTTTTAATTGTAGCTAGTACTACAAATTTTTCATTTGATTTTGCTTTGATGCTATGTTGTTGCGATGCTCATGTTGAGCAAGTTTATGATCCCATTATGAATATATGAAATGAGACTCACATAAAGGAAGTGAAGTTATGGAGGCTTTGGAGTATACAATGACTTGGCAGATTTAGTAGAAAGAAGAGATTTCTCCATCCAAAGGTGGTTGGATAGTTCAACAAAAATTGGGTGAGGCTCGTTGGTCGTGATGGTTAATAACATATTGGAGTTTGCAGAGACAATGGTTAGTTCAGGAGTAAGCAAGCAAGGATGGTTGATCGTGGTGGCATTCGGCAGATGCTAGTCCATAGATCCGTGAGAGAAAATTTCATATCTCATAGGTGCTAACATATTGTGAAAGAAGTCAAGTCTTCAGGCTTTTGGGAGTAAGCTAAGCCATGCAAAATTTATTCAACAATGAATAAAATATATTGAGCATTGCAACATCAGCAGGGTAGTTTTTCTGCCTTGGGAAGATTTTTCCATCAGACATACTTGTGTCCATTATGTTGATTAATTTGATATTTGCATATTTATTTTGATGCTCATATATATGATTTTGTGTTTCAGTTTGTGCATGGATTAAAAAATTAATTAATTTGCTAAAAATAAATGAAAATGTCATTATTGTTGATTCACCCTTTCGAAATAGTGATCTAATTTCCAACCATCAGTATCAAAACCAACAAAAACATTAAAAATATATATAACTAAATACAAATCATTTAACAAAAAAAAATATGCATATATGATATATGTTAAACAAATATTACAAGTTATGACTACAAGCTTCAAAAACACATAATATGTGATTTTCTAAACGCAATTATGCGGAATCTCCTCCGAAAACATTAAAAAACATATAACTAAATTCAAATCCATTGCAATTTTTTTTATATATAGCTTATTACATACCATTAAACACGAGTGTCATTTAAAAACACGACATATAAATGTAAGTTAACATTAAAATAACAAATAACCAAAGTCATTTAAAAGGTATATAACATAATTATGTGAATATTTTACCAAAACATCTTTAAAAAAATAATAATAAATAATTAAAATAAATATAATTTAGTCAAGTTTTTAATAAAATAAATAATAAATTTACTTAAATAATAAGAATTTTTCTATAAACAATTTGTATTGATTAAACGATAGTATAAATAATAATAAATGACAATTTTTATAAATCAATTTGTACTGTTTAACGATTTGTATAAAGAATAATTCAGTCACATTATTAAGTTATATATATATATATTATATATATAAATTTGTACTGATTAAACGATTGTATAAGAATAATTTCATGTTAAGTTACTATGTTTATATATTTATATATAAAGAAGATTTCCTATTTTATATATATATAATATATATATATATATAAAATTCATATAGATAAGTTTAGAGTTATATATATATATATATAATTAATTCATATAGATAAGTTTGGAGTTATAAAGTGCAGAGGGACCCATAGAAATAAACTATCCTAAAATCAATGAAACATTTGCAATCTAAACTAAACCTCTATATATTTCGTTTTGCCACCCATTGCTTCCTATTCAAATGACGTTGGTTGCGCATATACTTCAGACTTCACCCTGCGTCATGGAAGATGGAAGATCTGAAATGAATATATTGTAGTGATGTGACTTTTATACGGTATCATCCTGGGTTTTTATCGCATCATATCGTAAAAGAAATGAAAAATATTTGAATTCTGATTCATATTAAGAGGTTCGTATTATTTTCTTATTTTTATGTGACAAGTGTAAGAATGGTCAAGGTTGTTCTCATTGTGGCATACTCCTATCCACGTAGGGCATTCCATTCATCTCCTAAGAATAGGTAAAGGTCCAGTTTTCCAGAGGTGAGGTTTTCCATGAGTAGGGCTCACATTTGAAGGGATGGTATTAATTTTATTTGGGAAACATATATTTATCTAAAGAAAGGTTATAAAAAAAAAGGGGGTGTAATTTGTGTAACAAGTGTATATTAAATATTTTTTTTTATAAAAATGTGAAAATGAAATTGTGTTGTTTTAAATTTTTCAAATTTTTAAAATTTAAAAAGTCGCTACATTATAAAATATACATTATAACACTATAAAATATCAATAAAATTTATTAAGTAAATATTTTTCTCAAATTCTACTAAAAAAAGTAACCATATGTTTATTTTATTTATCTTCTAAAATAAGTAAACATTTTTCTCAAATTCCATTAAAAAAATGTAAACATATGTTTATTTTATTCATTAGATGATCTTCAAAAGTATTTGGACTTACATCATTAAAAATATAAATCTATTTGAACGATGGAAAAGACTTTCTAGTTTCATTTGTTCTTAGTTTATACTCTCTATTTTATTCAACTTGAAGCAAAGCCATAGGAATTTATATTTTAACTCTCAATTTTTTAATAAAAGGTTAGTTTTTAAATTATTTCAATTTATTTTAAAAAATACAAATTCAAACAAAATCATTTCATATCAACTATTTTCATAAATTCTTCTTAATTAACCATATCTATAATTAACAGATTTAATTAGCATTAGAATATAAGGTTTTTGAAAAAGAAAATACACATTGATTTGGGGTGTTTCAATGGACTCTAGGGTTTCAAAATTTTATGGATCTTATTCCCTTGCCATCGTTGCATACCAAGACTTGGATTCCCTCTCTATAGAGGTGCTATGGAAGGGCATCATTCCCCCTAGTCTCCTCTGTTGTGTGAATGGCTTTCCCTCCTGGCCCTTTCTTCTAGCAATCTGCGCTCCCTTTTGCTGCGTCGACAAACTGGCTTTCAAAGGAAAAAGAAAATAGAGGATGGATATGCAGCGAATGAGCCCCCATTTAGCGAAATTAGCAGTCATTGACCCCTTCCATCATCTGAAACCACACTTTGAATCTATTTGTTGGGTGGATTGCTAGTGCAAGGGGCGTTGGAATAACCCAATAAGGGATTTTTTTATGTCATTTGCCCTATATTATTTTTTTGCTAATTCTCGCTCTATTTTATGGTTGGAACTGAGAGTGGAGACAAAGCCTTCTTTCTCTTCTCTGTTGGATTTATCAAACACATCTCACCCACCTTCCTAGCCCAAGCATTTTGTTTCTCAAGAAGTGATTATGCAAAACAATTTGTTCCATATTTTTGTTAGAAATAGAAAGGGGCAGTCTTAAATATTTTGGACAAAATAATCAACCTTTGTTCTGTTTTTGGAGCATTTTATTGTAGATAAATGGGGTTTGCCTCCAAATCTCCTATTTATGCAAGACAAATGTAGAGTTCTCCAAGATTGAAACCAACTCGAGGACTATGGTATCCAAAAGAAATTCCTCCATAATCCTCACATCAAGGCTATGTAGGGTGTTCAAGGTGTAAGGATTACATCTGGAAACTCACTTTCTTTCAAGGAAGTTGTTCAAGGGAAGTCATCAACCATGGTAGAATCAAGTCAAAAACTGTCGCGCTCCTACATTGTAGATGAAATGGAGTAGAATCATTCTATGGAAGTCAACCTTCCGAAGGTAGCTTTCCTCTTTTTTGTCCAGCATTCTAAAGCTATTATTTTCATATTTAATGGTTATTGACCAAAACTAGAAGCTTTACACTAGTGCGTTTTCTCTATGTGGACACCCAAATCATGACATTTATTTTTTCTCAAAAGGATGTTTTATACTCAAATTTGAAACCCAAAAGGATTTTTAATTTGTTCTTAATGAAGGCCCTTGGTTCTATGATAGGGTTGGTCTATTTATCACTTCATGGTTCCAGATCACATAATATTGAAACACCAAATTTTTTAGTTTTCACAAGTTTTAGATTACAAAAACACAACCCTATGATGTTTTGGTTTCTTCCAAATAATACACCTACATAACACATGCCCCAAGTGAAGAAGAATCCAAAAAAGAAAAAGAGGCAGTCTAATCGGCCAAAAGGTTGCCATTTTTCAGATCCTCATATATCAGAAGACAAGGTTGAATATTTGAAGGAAAGACATCTTGTTCATTTTGAAGAGGATGTTATGGCCCACGATGAAATGAAAATGGATGGGAAAATAGGAGAACAAGCAGGTGCGAATATTTTTCTTCAAAAAGGGAGGAATATGAAGTTACTTAAGCATTGAATGTGAATGGGGGCACATAACATACCCACATTTTAAAGAGTTCATATTTAGGTAAATTTGTTATCCATATGGAAGAGGGTCAAGAATTGGATTTGGTTCCTTTTGAACTAGACTCAGATGGTTGGAAAAAAAAATTAAAAAGGAAAAAGAAAAAAGAAAAAATAGATTGAAAATTTCAAATGTAAATTCCTTCTTCCCTTTTAATTTATTTTCATAGTTTCTATGCCCTAAGGTGTATCTCTATAGGAATGATTAACAACATATAAAATTACTGTAATTTTATTATTCCTATATTGAATAAAATTATGCATCTTCTCCTTTAGAAAAAAAGAAAAAAAACACAAACAAAACAAAACAAAACAATAAACAAATTTAATGAGCACTAAAATCCATAATCACCAAATCAAATACTTGTTTATTTGTTAATTAAAGTTGTTTATATTTAATGATTTTAAATCAAATTTTGAACCAAATATTTTATGTCGCATATCTAAAGTTTCTATGAATTTTAATTAACACGTGAAATAGATTGTATTTTTAATATTTAGAGAACCTTTAAAATCAGTAAAGCACATTCATTTTATGGATAATCATGTTGCAACTTCAAAATGTGGGAATATTCTCCCCAAATAATGAGCACTTTAATTAAACCTAGCCATCCATCTAAATAAAGTAGTAGGTACCATTAAAACCCCTTCTACAATGGTACCATGTGCTATTAAAACCCCCAGTTCAATGATACCACATCCCATTGAAACCACTAGTTCAATGATACCATTATTGATTCTCTCCATCCAACTCATTTTACCGAATTCTCCACTAAAATACCTAGAGTAAGAATTATCACTATCCTCCCATATGTTTTTTTCAAAAATGAGAAATAGGTTATTGGAAATATGTGAAAAGGCTCATCATCACGCAATATATTAGATGAGTTATTTATTTATGAGAGAGGAGGTGAGGTGAGCAAGAGGTCCTCCCATGTAACAAAAAAACCAACATGAATTCATAGGTTCTCCCGATGAAAGAAGAAGAAAAATCAACAACCCAATGTTGCATCTCTAAGAGATATGCAACTAAATGTCGTTGTTAGACATTTCATAATCTATTTTATCTGTTAGTAGGATACCTCGAGCAATCAATTTTATGCTAACCTTTAAGTCGATGGAAATGCCTCACAATACTAGATCTCTAGTAACCCTTTTCTAGAGAGTAATTGCTTGCCTCATTGTGGAACAAAATAAAAATAATTCTTGAATTTTTTTGGGACTTTTGTGAGGTTGGATATACTACTTCCCTTCTAAATTTTGGTTAAGAAGAAACACCTAGACATGCTCATTTTTAAAGAAGTATTGTGACCCTAAAATTCTCTGGATAAATTCAAGATATCTATTTCACCAAGAGGAAATAATGACAAATACTTTGTGAAATTACAAGCGATGGAAGAAGGAAAATTACTTGTTGTTGCTTGCAATCTCGTAAATATTGTCGGTTTTTGAGAAAATGACGAGGGCGACTTCAACATCCCAAAGAACAGAGATATCGAATGATTTCTTTACCAATCTTCTCTCGCATTTGGAGAAGGAAACATGTTGACTACTAGGGCTTTGAATGTGTTTCATCTCCAACTTCTTTCCCATTTTGAGTATTTTCTACAATAGAGAAATGTATATCCAACAGTCTGAGTAAGTTGCCTTATCTTCATAGACGAAACTGGATTTATGATCTAATTTCATCGCACTTTTGCTTAGCTACAAATCAGAGAATCAAGATATGCAATCTCATTGTACTTGAACGTTCATGAAACCAATGACAACCCAACCTATACTCTTAATTGTGTCATCAACATTAACGTAAATCCTCTAACATTGTTGGTCAAAAAACAATTATGAGCCTATCAAGTCTGAGTAGTGATGTTGCCTATAAATTTATGAGTTAAGAAATGAAAACAAGGAAACCAGGGGTCTAGTCTCGAGAGATATTCGTCAGTTTATCCAGCCAAAATTTATCAGGAAACCCTTCATGGGGCATTTAGTTATATTATTTAAATTAAAAAAATAGTATAAATCATAATTAACATTTTGTACTGTTATCTTTTCATCACATTTCCAATATGTGCTAGACCCCTCTTGAAGTGTTGTGACGTGTTCAATTTTGAACCCTAATCATGAGGATTTGAAGTTGGAGTTATATATTTACTTCTATTTTCAGCGTGTGAAAGCTAACAAAATTAAATTATAGAGAGTTAACTATTTTTTCTCTGCAGGAGTTTCATATTTTTTATTTATGCCTTATATTGTAAAATAGTGTAAAGAGGATTTTATAATTTTGTATTTATATAATTACATTTTGTGTTTATCCTCTATATTGTAAAATATTGTAAAGAGCATTTTAGAATTTTATATTAAACAATGTGTTTATAATGGAAAGAAGATGGCTTTGGGAAAAAAATGGAAAGAAGATGGTCGATTTTAAATTTTCTGTTTATAAATATTAATATCATTTCATGTTTAAGATTTAATTAAAAGATATTGAGTAATGTAATCAATAGACAAAATAGTATTTTGTCCCAAAATATGGCGATACAATTTTGGGTGACATTATGATTTCTTGTTATGTAAAATGCTTTTTTGAATGCATAAATGGATTCAACAAGTTGAAAAAAACTCCTCTCATGTGATCGTTACAAATTCAAGAGTGTAAACTTAGGATTCTTACAAATGTCTACTAGATTTGAGTAAAATCAACTAGAAAACATGCTCAGAAAAAGGGTCATTTATTCTATTAGTTAGATTAGGCTAAAAAATATTAATAGTCTTCACCATTTAATGATGACGATGATGATGATGATTAACATCCACTAAGACCGATATGGTCTATCGAACTTAAGACAGTAAGAAATTAAAAAAAAAAAATAACATATTATTTCTATTCTCGAAGAGGAATGAAATAAGTGTTCTCACATCACCATAGTTTCACTACCTTAGTAGGTTAAGAAGGTTGGTAGTGTGATAGCTATTTTGAAAATTAGAATGGGTTTGACTATAAACTAGGAAATCTAAGCGAAAATGTTTTTCATCTTCAACCCTCTTAGTATTACACAGGTGGCTGACTCTTTCTTCCCACGACGTTTTAGGAATAGACCAATGCCCAATTTCACTATTGATTATGAACAATATCATCAACATAAAGGAGAAGAGTTATGAGGATACAAGTGAGCATGGGTCCAACACATCATGCATCTTATATACACTCTACAATCTTACCAGTGTAAATGAAAAAAAAGGATGCGACACCCTTGAATGACTCTGATATTGTAATTATTTTCTTCTGACCAACCCTTAGTGGTCTTAAGCTTAGAAACAACATTCGTAGATAAGAATGTCACAATAACCCTGAACGTAAGAGGAACCATTAGCTCCTCTATTCTCTTCCATAGCTTTGTCCTACGAATAATGTCAAAATATTTTCTAAAGTCCACAAAATAATAAAAAATGTCAATTTTATTATTGCAACATTCGTCGCAATCATCCTAAGGGTAACAAGATGGTCAATAGTTGAATTATTTCACCTAAATCCAGCTTGGCCTTTAGCTCCTTTACCGTGTTTTTAAAACCATAAGTTAATCTTTTGTCCCAAAATAAGTTTGTACAACTTGGCTAAGATGTGGCCAATAATAATAGTTTTGTAATTAGAGGAATACTTTTATCCCCACTTTTAAAGGTAGGAAAAATAAGACTTTGTGTCCAAGGCTTAGGAAAGCCTTTCTTCACTTTCAAATTGAAGAGCTTGTGTATGTGAGGGATGAGGAAAGACTCTCCCATTTTGTAACAGCCCTGGTGAAAATTCCATGTAATAAATGTTAAAAATAATAACCATAGATGAATGTGACACTTATTCCTAGTTGTATGTTGGGAAAGACATCCTAGGGTGTGTTCATTTGGTTGTTTATAGCTAAGGAAATTGGAAAAGGTCAAGGCTAAGGAATTAAAAGGCATTTTGCCACAATTATTTATGAATATAATGGAAATTAGGAGAAAAAGGAGGTGAAAGGTCACAGGTTGCATGTGAGGAGGAAAATAAAGAAAATAGAGGCCTCATTCATAGAAAGGCTTATGAGGATCAGTTGGTAACCTTTTGTCAATTCAGTGTTGGAGCTCTCTCATTTTCTCTCTCTTTTTCTCATACTCTTGGATACTTAGAGTTTTCTTGGATCACTCTTGGAGGGTGTGGCATACTTGGATTCTTGGAGCAAGAAGGAAAAGGAAGAGAAGGAAAGTGCAAGAGGGCATCGACATCAACAACTACATCATATTTTTTGCAGGTACTGAGTTGCAGGTATGATTTCTTCACTAATTTTGACATGCATGGCATATGCATGTGGATTCTCATTCCATATCTTTCATTGGCATGGAGGATTGTCTAGATTGACAATATATTGCCTAGCCTTCCCATTTCCTAGATTAGGTTTATTTTCATTGTTTTTTTTTGGTTGGTTCACATGTTTCCTTAACTTGGGTTAACTTGTTAGTTCTTGGAGCCTTGGTTGGACAAATGCTCTAGAACCCTAAAACAACTTGGGTTGAATTACTTGTCCTGGAGCCTTGGTTGGGAAAACGCTTTGGAGCCCGGTGAGAGCTATGGGTTGAGTTTCTAGTCCTAGAGCCTTGGTTGGAACAAAGGATCTGGAGGCCTGGATGGTTAGGATGGAGACCGATCTAGTGATGGTTTGGTAATATCTTACCATGAGGTGAAATTATTGTTTGATGGGTTGAGGTGGATGGCCACTAAAATCCCTAGATGAGTTTTGATTGATGTGTTCTATGATATCCCACATTAATGCTTAGAATATGGCATGGGGGTGAATGACTGAAGAGAGATTTCACTGAGCCATTCTATGGTCGGGTGTAACGTGGTAGTCCCATCTTCAGTTGGTTCATTGCATTCATTAATGAAAAATCCATTCCCTTTATTTTAATGTGTAAATGTACTGATGTATTTATGGATTTGATGGATGATATGTTTATTGTATTTCTGTTATTGTATTTTTGTTCCTATTATGTTGGTTAGATGGACATTTTATGATAACAACTATGTATGGTTCTCAGCATGTTTTTACTTGTATCTGAATGAATAATGTGTATATGAACTAGTAGATGATAATTTAGAAAATGGCCTAAGGAAAGAACGGTTCATAGCGATTATCAGATAAGTATGAGATACCTACACTTAACTATGTTATTTACACCTGTAGATTACATGTTGATGATATGTTTGATGAAATCCTTGTCATAGCTAGTAGGGATCTAGTCAAGTTCTTAAACAAGTAATTGCTTTAATGTTCTAATTTCCATGTTATTTTATTGATCTGAAGAGATGGTTCAGTTATGGGCAATGACTTGGGCTCTGAGCCTAAAAAAGTGGCTCAAATCCCAGATTCAGTGGCACAACACTAAAAATTTGGGTATCTGGTTCCTCGCAGGCAAGCCTGTGGGAGCAACTTTGCGTTTCTGGTTGCCCTTATGCCTACAGCATGGGAGCGACTGAGCCTTAAATTGTCCAAAAGCTCAGTGGGACCCCAAGGCAAGCTATCTAAACTATTGGATTGGTTCCTGAGGGTCCTATAGCTGATGATTGATGTTTGTATGGTTTGTTTTTGTTAGTTCCACTTCCTTAAGGTGACTTAGAAGGTCAAATCATATCATAGTGGCCTATCATCATATATTTACCTCAGTTAGCCGGTTGCTTGGTTAGATGTGGGAAGAGGGTGTTCTAGTGTGGTATTAGAGCATGGTTCACCCCTCAGGCTAGATGGGCTATGTGTTGGTCATGCATGCATGTCTGTTGAACGTGTGTCCCTTACACTTATGTACTTGTTACATTTTCTTGATGATTGATTAGGGTTGTAGTATGGTTATCGTGAAGAATTTGTTATTGATTTCATGAAATGTATTTGAAATGAGTATGTGACTGATTGTGTATGGATTACATGTCAATTTCATGGTACCTACTTACATCCTTGTATGTTAGGTTAAATTTTGAATATTTTGATTACATGCATCAGTCTTGTAGGTTGATTACAATAACTAATCAAGTATGTTTGACTACATGCAATTATGCATATATGTAGTTGGTTTGGAATTACTTATGCATACTGCTGGTTACATGTGGCAATGTGTACAAGGGAATAATCTTCGTTTTCATGCATGAGTTCACAGCATGCATTGTGTATATGGCCTTGCATTGATGACTGGACCCTAGTTAGATTAATGATTATGAGGTGATATGTTTACTTTCATATGTCTATATGTTTTTATGATTATGTTATACATGTATCACGCTGATTTGGTGATGTTCCAGACAAGGTATCCTCACTAATTTATGCTAAGGTACAGGATTTATTGTGATTGGTTTATCTGACATACTATTCCTTGCAAAAAAAATATCAAATGGATAGAAAGATGGTTAACTATAGAGAATCTTCCTATGAATCTGAAGAGTAGTATGGTGTTGGAAACTCTTCTGAATTTGGAGTGACACTAAGAAGTTTCAAGGAAGAGATCAAGAGTTGTAAGGCGGATAATGATAGAATCATGCAGTCACAGGAAAATTTAGTAGAGGTGAATGCAGTAATACTTCAGAAATTGTCGAATTTGCAGTGACGAATACCACTACATATCGATCATTGATCTAATTAATAATATTATTTTTGTTGTGCTAAGATCCTCCTCAAACTATAAAAAAAATGTTATTCATGTGCTTAAGGATTCATTAGTTTATTGCAAGTGAGAATGAGTTTTTATGTTAATTTTATGAGAAATTTTAACATAAATAATAAATTGAACAACAACATATAAATGTCCAGCACATCACCAACAACACATAACAACAAGTACATGATTAAGGAGGTAACCCCCCCTGGGCTACATCTCCTTGGTCTAGCTTCCAATGGCTTGAGACTCTCTATTATGCTCAAATGTGTAAAAATATGTGTTTACAATGCTCAAATGCTTCTGCAATCTACTCCATTGAGTCCAAAATGTCCAAAAATAGCTACCTATCATCTTTATGCACCCAATTTGGCTGAAAACTGGAGAAGTTATGACCTCTCTTAGTTTCTCTACTATTCACCCCATAAACTGCACAAAATTCGGCATCTAATGGTCATTTTTGCCCCAATTTCTGCTAACGAGCCACCCAATCCACCGAAATCAGGGTGGATTTGTTTGATGGATATTTTGGCCACAGAGGCCCAAAAATAAACAAATTAGGTCATATCAGGTGCATGTGCCCAGGGGCTAGCCACTCACACTCTCCCCTTTTCCCCAGGATGTTGCATAAAATGTTGGCGGCTTAGTGAAGTGACCAAGGGTCAACCCTGTGGGTTGACCCTACCCCCAACAACACGAAATTCAATATTTAAATATAATCCACAAACTATAAGGTTAAGAAACATTGCATATGGTGTATTGGTGAAATATTTGTATTAGCGTTGGGAGGTCATGGGTTCGGACCCCACTACTTCTACCCAGACTATAGCCAAAATTTTGGTGGCCTCCCAGGCTACCACGTGGTGGCCTCCAGCTAGGCCACGTGTCAGCATGTGATTGGCCATCATTCCAACTAATAGAAAACATGAAATTTCGACCATTCAAAATGTGCCACTTGGCATGATATAATTTTTCGAGGAGCCCATTGACCAAGTCAACATCCACATCCCCTACCCAGTCAGCGCCACATCATTAGTATAGACTTCTGACTGGGTTGATCTTTTTTTTTTTGAAAATTTTCCTGTTTGGGAAAGTGAACATAACTCATTCCTGGAGTCATACAGAGTTTGTTTCGTGCGAAATGAGTTGCACTAGATTTAGGACAAAGAGAAATATGCGGTCATATACGTTCCACACCAATCTGACAACTTTAAAATTTGAGCTATTTTTTTAGCACCTGATCATTCCTCCCCACTGGAAGCCTTTTGGACCCCAAAATATCACTTTCACTTGTCGAGCAGGTGAGAGTATAGTTCCCTCACCTTTCCAATCTTGATCCATTCTTCACCGACATGGAACTTGTGATCTACCCGACACTTGTTGTACCTTGCTTTGTACTTGCCTTTGCTCTTTTCAAGATGATCTTGCACTGTTTGATGTACCATTTGGAGTCTTTCTATGAACTCTTTGGATTTTTCCATGTTACTATCGGTAGCAACATCCTCCTTACTAAGATGATACAACACATTGTGATGCAAATGGTAAAAAAATTTCTCTACTTGATTCCCTTGACTCAAGATTGAATGTACATCTTGAAAGTATGTATTTTTCTTAACATAAATTTCATGTAAAAGAAAAAGATGCTTGAGAAAAGTAGTTATACAAACTATAGGCCTAGAAATTACATAAACAAACTTGGCTCTTATACCTTTCTTATTCACGTTAACCAAGTGGAATAGTAGAAGAAAACCCATCCAATGAAAGTTCCTTTGTCGCCACAACTTAAACACTGTACCATTGTAAATTTCTAAATGAAATGAAATGGGCTTATAATACTTCATAAAGACTGTGCCCATAGCATACTCACATACATCAACCTGAAACTCAAATGAATTTTTCAAGTGTAGAAGAACAAGTATAAAGGCTAAACTGATCTTTTGTTTCAAAGAATCAAATGCCTCTTATTCTTTGCCTCCCCACTGGAAGACCTTTTTCATAACCGCCAAAGAATGCAAATGAGCTACAATAGAAAATAAATTAGCAAAATATTTCCTCCAACATTGGGCTCATCCCAAAAACCTCTTATCCAAATGACTATCTTTAGAATTGAACAAACCATAATGGAATCAATATTGGAGAGGTCTAGCTTCATCTCACCTTCTCCAATATTATGGCCCAACTACATCAAAGAAGTTCTACCCAACATATACTTTGACATCTTCAATAACAAATTTTCTTGACATATGACATCAAGTTTTTCTTTCTCACACATGACATGTTCATAATGAAACTTTATGAAAATGAAAATGTCATCCAAGTAGACTATCATGTCTAGAAATGGCTTCAATACATCATTCATCACATGCATAAAAGTAGTAGGAGCATTGAAAATACCAAAAAGCATAACAAACCATTCAAACAAATGTTGCTTGGTTTTGAATGTCGTCTTCCATATGTCTACTTCAACAACTCTACTTTGATGATAACCATTCCTTGAGTCCCATTTGATGAAATGCTTACAATTTTTCTTAGGTGCAAAACAAAGAGGTGCACCACATGGTAAAGGAGATGGTCAGATGACCCTTTTGTTCAACAATCATTGGATTTTCTTTGTTATTTCTGAACTTTCCCTTCTTAACATCCTGTGCATGTCAATGTTAGAAAGAAGACACCTTTGTTGCAATGGTATTTCATGTTGGATTCTCCTCTTGGAAGGAAATCCCTTTTCTTTCTGAAACACCCCATCATCATGGTTAACTACATCAACCAAATCAGTTTTCAATTTTGAATTACAATCTTCAAACACATCATAATCAACATCAAGATTGGATTTGATCATAAGAAGCACTAAATTCCTACTTGAATCCATTAGTCTTTTCATTTGCCGTGAATTAACTAATGAAATATTTAGTTTCTTGCGATGAGCTCTCACAATATACTCCACACTATCTTTGAACAAGTGGTACTTGTTTTCATGATGATAGAAGATTGGTTTTCTATCATAGAGGTAAGCACTACCCAAAACAAATCTCGATATGTCAAGTGGTACAACGTCTAGTTCAAGTTTGTCAATGAAGTTTGTTGTGATTTCAAACCGAAGAATACATTTTCTTGTAACCCGTAAGTTTGTGTCCTTGCATATTAAACCCAATGGATATAGATTATGATGTAAAATGGTTTCAATATTGAGTTTTTTGACTAAGTCATTAGATATCAAGTTGGCTTGAGACCCACTATTAAAAAGTGTGTTGATTTTTGTATGTTCTGAGATTACCCTCACATGAAATAACTCAATCCTTTTTGCTTCATTTTCAGTGCTAGTGTGACCATTTGATATACTAGTGCTAGCAATGAATTATTTTCCTTTTATACCCATGGTTGTAATTTTAGTTTCATCACCCAAATCAGATCCCAAATCCTCTTGAATGATGGCAACTCTCTTTTGTTTTCCTTTATTGTTGAATTTCTTTGATTTCATCTCTGGATGAAGCTTCCAACAATCAACTTCATCATGACCCTCTTTGGAAAATGTTTACATATTGTTTTCTCTCCTTCCTTTTTAATGGATGCATTTTTCCTTCCTTTGAAACCCTCTTCTTTCTCTTTACCCTTAAATGGATTTTTACTACCTTCTTCTGGAGTGTTTTTCCCTCTTTCTTCAAGATGAGTGGCATGCACACACACATCATCTAGATTATTGGGATTAAACATTAAGATAGTATGCCTAAGGAAATTGTGTAAACCCCCTATGTACTTTAGCAATGTGGCTTGTGATTGAAAATATACACCTAACACTAGAGACCTTTTTCTTAATTCTTTGGTGTAATATTCAAGATTTTGACCTTTAATTTGTCTAAAGTTCTACAAATTCATGATGGATTTCTGAACATAAGCTAGAGGGTTGAATTGTCTTTTAATTGCAAGAATGAAATTAGACCAAGAAACTGAGATCTTACTATGTTTTTTTATCTCCTCTTGTGTCTTTGATTCCCACCATACTAGTGTTGCACCTTTCATTTTCAAGGAAGCGAACTGAATCTTTATGTCATCCTCTTGAAGGTTTTGAATTCTGCAATAGACCTCCAAATGGCGAATCGAATTATCAATATTATTTTCATTCACTTCATGATTATACATGGGAAACTCAAATTTAACATCAACTTTTATTAAAGGTGATTTATGAGTTCCTTTTGAGGTATGTTGATGAGTATGAGTAAGGGTTGTGTTAATGGAAGAGGGTGAAGATGCCTATGAAGAAGAAGATGAAGAAGATGGTGGAGAGGGTGGAGTTTTACCTCCATTTCCATTACCTCCTCCTAGAAAACCTTCTCATTTGGGAGGTTTGGAGCTTTCGCCCTACAGTCTAGTATTCCTCTCTTCATAGAGGACCTTCACCATCTTTTTCATATCAAAGAAAGCCTTCCTGAAGACCTTCTCATCTTTTGTCATGTTTGTAGGTTCTCCTTCATGAGACATGCTAACTGGAGTCTCAAATACAACTTGAGGAAGAACTAGTGTTGGAGATTGTTGCAACCTTTTCCTCCTTCCTCTTGACCCAACTTTAGGGATTTCAACCAGCTTCCCTTCTCCTATTTTGAATTTTAACCTTGTAAGCATGACATAAACTTGCAAATAGCTAAATCCTTCTTGCATAAAGAAAACCTAGTGCTCTGATACCAAAATTATCTGATAAAGAATATTAGTTTTGATGTGCTAAGATCCTCCTCAAATTATAAACAAAAAGATATTTGTGTGCTTAAGGATTCATGAGTTTATTGCAAGTGAAAATGAGTTTTTATGTTAATTTTATGAGAAATTTTAACATAAATAAGAACTGAATAGTAGCATATAAATGTATAGAACATCACCAACAACACATCATGATAGGAACATGATGAAGGAGTTCACCCCTCCTAGGCTACATCTCCTTGGTCCAGCTTCCAATGGCTTGGGTCTCTCTATTATGCTAAAATGTGTAGAAAGATGTGTTTACAATGCTTAAGTGCTTCTGCAACCTACTCCAATTAGTCCAGAAAGTCCAAAAATGGATACATAGCCTCTTTCTGCATCCAGTTTGGTCAAAAACTAGAGAATTTATGGCATCTCCTAGTTTATCCACTATTCGCTCCACAAATTGCCCAAAATCTGGCACCAAATCCTCATGTTCGCCCTGATTTCCACTAATGGATCACCAAATCCACCGAAATCTGGTCAGATTTGTCAGACGGATATTTTGGCCATCAAGGCCTAAAAATGAAGAGATTAGGTCATATGAGGGCCAGGCAGCCATGATATAGCCCCTGAAGATGGCCCCTTTTCCTCCGGAAATCACATAAAATGTTGGCTGCTTAGGGCAGTGTCCACATGGGCGGTTAGTTCGCGGGTTGGCCCCGTGCAATTGGCCCAACCTACTAACTCTGTGGTGGTCACATGCATGGTGATGTGACCAAGGGCTGACCTTACCCCCAACAACGCGACATTTGACATTAAATATAATATGCAAACTATAAGGTTAAGAAACATTATATATGGTGTATTAGTGAAAGCTTTGTATTGGTGTGGGAGTTCGCGGGTTCGAGCATCACTTCCTCCACCTATAATATGGTAAAATTTTTGGTGACCTCTCGGGATGCCACGTGGCAGCCTCCGGCTAGGCCACTTTTCAACCTGTGGTGGCCATCATTCCAACCAATAGAAAATGTGAAATTTCAATAATTTAGAATGTGCCACTTGGCACGATATAATTCACCGAGGATCCCTTTGACCAATTCAACATCCAAATCACTTGCCTAGTGAAGGCCACATCAATAGTATGGACTACTGACTAGGATGTCTTTTTTTTATTTATGAAAATTTGCCTGTTTGGGAAAGTGAACAGAACTCATTTCTAGATTCATATGGAGTCTGTTCCATGTGAAACAAGTTGTGCCAGATTCAGGATGACGAGCATTACGTGGTCATCCAGGTTCCACACCAATCTGACAACTTTTAAATTTAAGCTATTTTTTTTAGAACTTGATTAGTCATGAGCACAAAGACAAAAATAATGGGGCATATGATAGTAGGTCTCGTGGTAGACATAGGTTGGATCGGTTTGACACCTTCGGATATCGAAAATTGTTGGACACTCCCGAGAGGAGAAGGGATAGGCACATGTATGATTCTAGTTCTGATTCAGATAGGCACTATGATCATCATCGATATTTGATCTGAATGTTAGGCAAACTTGTTAATGTTAAGCAAGCTCCCTCATCAGTATTAAAAAAATGTGTTTAGTATCATCTCATTTTAACCAAAATGTGAGGAATTATGTGTCAAGTGTTTAGTGTATTTCACAAGAAAATATGAGGTTAATTGTTTCTAGGAAAACTAGTGTCTTCTCGAACGACTAGCCCTCTAGGTTTGGCAGCTACCCTAGAAACAATAGTTTAAAGCAATTCACGATTTCTTCTATGTATAACAGATAAGAGAAAGATGAAGGAACCAACCTGAAACTTTCGCTTAATCCCTTTCTTGATCTCTCTCCCCCTTGACAGAGCTTGCAACTCCTCCCCATACTTGTCCCGCTTGGAGAGTACTTGTAGAAACATAGTAACAAAGAACCGCCAAAGCATCTTTATCTATTATATCATAAGCATTACATAATCAGATATATAATGAACATACAATAGCATTCAAAAACAATAACATTCACAATCGCACAATCATATGGAAGAAAACTTGAAGAACTTAATTAAATAGAAGGGAGAATTACGACCCAGTTATCTGATCCAGCATCATCCTCCCAGCATCAATCCCTCTTCACCTCATGAAATAGCAAGATCACACCAACAATACAATGTTGTTTCCTCAAGTACAAACTATCAGCACTTCCTTACAATTCACAATATTCCAGCCTCTAGATCTCTTAGATGAGGGATCCACTTGTAGATGTGTGCAAGGGTGTGAGTCATCTCTGGGGTTTTTTATTAGTGTCATTCCACTTGTTACATTTGGTTCCACTTGGATATTTCTTGGATCTCCTACTCATCCTTGGCGAATTCAGAGAGGCAAGTGTCATAGGAGAAGTTTCTAGAATATTCCATGAGAATCCACTTAGCAAACTGTCTCAAACATTTGCCCATCCTCACCCATCGCACCCTATAGAAGGCCTAATCAGTATGCATCGCACCTGAGCAATGTACCAATCATTATGCATAACACCTGGGCAGTGTAGCAGTCAGTATGGTTCAGTTTAGGCCATTTCTGGATGGTTTTTCAAGTGGAACTCTTGGGGAATGATGTAATCAAATGACCATGTTCTTTTAGGGTATGAAACAACTCTTTTATGGGTTGCTGAGACCTATTTTATTGACATATAAGTTTGGGGTTGAAGTGCCCAAATATGTCTGTAATAGTTTCCCCTTAAAGCATGAAGTCAGAAATTTTGATGTCAGGTGAAATGTTTTATCGTGAGGATCTGAGGTTTTGAAACTGGAAGGTGACCTACATAAGTTACAATATAATACATCATCATAATATAATTTTTCATGATCTAGCTGAGGCAGGCATTCCCATGCTCAGCTTTATAAATTCATTTCATGTACATAGATTAGATAGTCGTCTGTAGATGCAAATTGGTGATTTTGTAGAGTCATCATCCTTGGTTTGGATGACCATCTGTATAGAATCTTTGTAAATTTGATGTTTTTATATCCCTAAATATATCACAACCTGGATAGATGAAACTAGATCCGAGGTCTTCAAACTCGTTCAATCTTTGCCCGATGTACAAGTCAATCCATGTGAAGAGATGTTCTGAAGTCGAACATGGAAAGACATTGCCTGATTACAAGCCAATGATGTGAGTTGTTAACAGACATGAGAGGAATCACCGATAATGATAATGACCCTCAAGGTACTACAGTAAAATTCACGTGGTGTGAATATATGATCTGATGTCGAAGGCCATTGATGTCAACCTATCACCGGAAGTGAGAAACTTGCCATTGAGGCATGCAAGCTTCAAAGTACTGAAAGGGGTGTTTCTAAGTCAACTTCTTGGATAATGAGCTACTGTTGACAAGAAGTGACTCGTCATAGGAGGGTCTTGATGTATCCCACATCTACGACATGAAACGAAGCAAATGATTTTCTGGAGGTGAAAACGATCTGACAATAGAGGGTTTAGGAATGGCGGCCATGAAAAATGAAGGTTGGAGGTATTGCAGTGGATGAGGCATTAACTAGATTGTGGTTTCTCAACTGAATGAATTCTCTTGAACATGTTGGTGACACTGAGATGGATTGGTAGCATTAACCCCAAAATATGGATGGTGTGGAAGACCAATGGTGAGATGACCGGTGAACGAAATAACCCAACCGGACTCAATAATGGTGATGGAGTGAAAGTGTCATGTTCAAGAGCGACCTACTACCATAATTTCTTCAAGTTTTTTTCCCTTTTCCCCCAGTCATTGCTGACCAGTACCTCTTTATTTTTGTCAAGCTTGAGGAGGATAACATATGCTTGTTCTATAATTTGCCCTTTGGGTAAACCTGTCGCTATGTTTTAATGATTCTAGTGACAGTGAAACTCGTTATTGTCTAGAATGGGCAAGTTTGTCGCTATTGTTTTAACAATTTTAATGACAAGGATAACTCGATCCTTTTCATGTTTAAAGAGTTTGAAAAGGGATGAAAAGGAAACTCCAAAAGTTCTTTTTCGTAAAATAATCCCTTAGGTTCGAAAAAGGATAAAATAATACAAAAGGGATGACTTTTCTTATCACTTTAACGAGCTGAAAAAGACAAGCATTCAAACTTTATCATGAGATAATCCCTTAGGTCTAAAAAAATTAAAATATATAGGAGGGATGACATTTCCAATCACTTTAACGAGCTGGAAAAGTCGGTGCTCGACAATCTTTTCATATTTAACGAGTCTGAAAAGGGTTTAAAGGAGACTCAATTTTGAGGAACGAGTGGTGTCTAGGGTAGCAACTGGTTCCAGGTAAGCTTGGAACTTCTCAAAACATGGTCATTTCTGTGAAGACGTTGGCTAATAAGACCACTCGTCGCAATTGTTCCTCAAAAAGGGGTAAACAACAAAGTGGAAGTGTATGATCAGCCAAAAGAATGGAGGAGATGAGAGGTACACAACCAAGGCTCAAAAGGCTGATAGAACAGCAATCACGAAGGTTAATTACTCGAAGGTGGGTTCATTTTTTAATGAGCTTGAACAGTGGGCGAACTATGATCGACATCAGTTTCATTTTTACACAAGCTCGAAATGACAAAATTATGCTTGAATCAGTGGTCAAAGATGTTCAATTTACTATTTAGCACATTAGATTCTTTCATCGGTCGTTCAACCTACTCAATCACTCCATCCAATTGATTAGAAATACATATATATGTATGAAAAATGAATTAAAACTAACATTTTACTTGAAGTACGTGAATAGTAAATATAAAAAGTAGTTTTACCTTTCACTTTCATCATTTCAATTCAAAATTTGGATTTTGGAGCTTTGGAGTCGTTTTCCCCCCTCAAATTTCACCAGTTGATTTTGGGAGATCCAGTGGACTTTTCTTCGCACCGTCAGGATCAGGTAGGAGATAACCTTTAGCTCTTCATTTTCATTCTATCTTTTCTTGATTCTGAGCTAGTTTTTCCATTTTTCTGGGCCCCTGGTGTTTTAAGAATTCATTCCCCAACCATCGCACCTAGCCTATATCGAAAGGTGCAATGCATACTGAGCTGTACACTGGCCAGTCAATATGCATCTCACCTTGCTCAAAGGCAGGGTGCAATGGGCACAGAAAGGCAACTTTACACAGTGATTTTTCATCAAATTGTGTCCTGTTTTTGCTCAAATTTGGATCCTAACTCATCTTTTGTCTGCATTTCAGATATTTGTTGGATCAAGATGGTTGTCACATGGCGTGAACAAGAACATGAAGAGAAGGACATGATTGCTTTACACGACCAGGGCACAATTGATGCATTAAGAAACGGTGGCTTGCTGAAGTTCTTCCGTATATCTAGCATGAGGCAACAGATCAGTTTGTTGCAGTATTTTCTCGATGCTTGGGATCCGATCAACCAAGTATTCCATATCAAAGGTAAATATATTCCATTGATAGTCGAGGACATTTACTTTCTGACGGGATTGTCGAGGCGTGGTGCCCCTCTTTCACTATCAGGATTCAATCGTGGGGGTGAATCTGTGAAAGATTACATTTGTTAATTCCGCAGGGATGGATCTCAGCCCAGTAGAAATGGGAAGATCAATATCTGGGATGTCACTGATTGTTCCTTGAGGACCATTTTATTTACCTTTGCTAGATTTGCTGGCAGCGCGGCCTTACACTTGGCAAACAGATCTTACATGCAGTATGCCCAGGATTGCCTGGAACTGAAGGTGTTCAATTGGTGTCAGGTGATACTTCCTATCATAAAAGAACAACTCTCCAAAGAAAAGAATTGAAGGACCAATAATTTTGGCTATGGATCCATATTGACTCCTTTTTCTTTGGAGAGAATTCCACTGATGCAGCCTCAGAACATTTCATTGGGATTGCCAGCACCGAGAAAACCACGGACGCAGAGATGGGTTGATCTTATGGCCAAACATGCCGGCCAGTCACATATTTCTTTCTCTGATTCCTTTTCTGAGTGGTTCCACTATCAGGAGATGGTATTTGCGGAGTATCCATACGTCGAGATGGATTTCCAAGGTGACCCGAATTTGGCATTACCAGCTGGCGAGCAGTGGAGTGCTATAGGGAAAATGATTCAACCACATCTTTGTTTATCAGTTTTATAATGTTTTTGTGTTTTTTAATGTTGCCAAGACTAATCAAACTTATATGTGCATGCAAGTATTGGACCATTGCGACCAGCGGCACGCCCACAGGCAGCAGATGATGCTCCAGCAAGAGAGGCTGCAGGGAGAGCTGTCCTTCGAGATATGGACTTATCAGAGACCCTAGCAATGCTATAGGATCATATTGAGGGCCTCACTCTCGGCATTCAGGATGTTAGGACCAATGAGTTACCTTTGAGTTTACTGCGCCATACTACTGGCATATCGAGTCATTGGACTAGACTCTTGTGCATGATAGCACAGGTGGTGACATGTTATCACCAACATCATTAGTCTAGGATGCTTTTCTACATTCATTTTTGAGTCTCTTGGTCAGATGACAAATTTTGTCTTAAACACAAAACATTTTGTAAAACTATAAACATTTATCTATTTTTTATTTTCAAACTTTTATTTTGGTTAAGTTATGCAATCCTGATGCAAATGTTGACGTGAAATGCTTTCTTTACATATGCTTCAAATGTCTATTTAACACATAGTTTTCTAATGAATCAGTTAATGTGTTTAAGTTTCTAGAAATGTGTTGATATTGAATGGAATCAAAATGTCTTTACAAAATCCTGACTCTTAGGAACATGCGATAAATAGTTGGGTTCCGAACAGAATAAACACCAGTAATTTGTAGAATGATGAGTTGCCAATCTAGCCTGACAACTAGTCGGTGTATGCCACGTGAAATGGAATCATAGAGAAGTTTAATCAACACGCTATACTCACTGATGTTGTTCGTCAATCGACCAATACATACCCCCCTGAAACTCACTAACTCACTGCTTGGAGCGAAAATGGTCCAAGCTGCAGAAGATAGGTTCTGCGCACTATGACTAGCTCTGTCAGCATACCCAACAAATAGTTCCAAAAAGCCTAACATCTGCAACAAATGCGGAGTGGATTACCTAACCAAAATGACAACTCTAAAAGAAAAATAAAAAAAATACAATAAAAGCATGTATACAATAAGTTTACTATACTTAATCAATCATAGTAGCGTTTAAGATACAACCCCTTTCGGGGCTACGATAGTGGAATCCCATCATAATCGACCAGCTTGTAGAATCCTTTTGTAGTTGCCCATCCATAATGGTTCGAATTTACCTGCTCCTAATTTGTCAGAGTCCTGATCGTAAAGCAAGACCAGGTCACCTTCTAAGAAGACACAAGGTTTGACATTTTTGTCATATTGCGTCTTGACGCGTTTCTTATGTGCTTCATTAGCCAACGCAGCATCACAACGGGTTTCATCCAGGTGGATTAGTTCCAAGAAATGATCCTCTTCTTCAAAAGCTTCGGGAAGCAGATCAATTGCAAGCTTGAGGAATGAGATTTCGTACTGAATTAGTAAGATAGCTTCCAGACCATACACAAACTGAGGCGTAAATCCAGTCGCATTTCTCACCGAAGTCCTATATGCCCACAGAGCTGAGTACAGGATTAAATTCCAATTCTGTTTGTGGACTCCAATCATTCTTTGCAACATGCGCTTACGGACTTTGTTGATTGCCTCAACCTATGTGTTAGCCTGCAAATAATATGGAGTAGAACTATCATGGGATAGTCCTAATTTGGCAGTCAATTCGATCATCATGTGATTACGAAAATGCGACCCATGATCTGTGATTATAGCCTGTGGTACACCAAATCTAAAAACTACATGATTGAAAAAGAAAAGAACAATCATTTCGCTGTTGTTTTTTAATGTAGGCATCGCCTTGGCCCATTTTGTAAAATAGTCGATAGCGACTATAATATACCCATGCCCCCCAGCCGAAGTGGGGTTACATGTCATGAAATCAATTCCCCATTTAGCGAATGGCCCAACAACAACTACTGGATGCAATGGTGCACATGGTAATCTGATTCTATGATCAAAAATATCACAAGCATGGCAACTTCTGACTGTGATTATGTAATCTTTAAATATGGTGGGCCAAAAGTAACCAGCTCATAATATATTTTGCGTCGTAGTGTAACTAGATAGATGCCCCCCACAAGCACCTGAATGACAATCATTCAAAACCTTTTCGGCCTCTTCATGCATGAGGCACCTTTGTAGAACTATATCGACACCACGACGGTAAAGTGTATCTCCAATGATCAGATAGTCTTTGGCTTGGTATCGAGTACGCCTCTATTAAGAGCGAGAGGTGTTAGGCCTAAATGTTTGGGTTTGGAGATAGACCAGTATATCTCTATACCACGGATCGCTTGACGATACCAGAAACAGAGTCTCATCCACGATTGATGCTTTGGATGTTAAATCGTTGGATGATGAGGGAAGGTCACAAAGGAACTCTGCAAAGAAGAGAGAATTCTTTGATTTGGATTTGGTGAATTCCAGATCAAACTGCTGCAAAATAGCTATCCATTTGGAATATTTGCCCTAGTAATTGACGCGACAGAATTTAAGTCATAGGGTTGCAATTTGACACAAAGGTAGTTTTGCGAAAGAGAACGTAGTGTCAAAATATTTGTATTGCTTGAACAGCAGCTAAAGCCAACTTTTCAACATAAGAGTACTTTCCTTCTGTATCATTAAGATTGTGACTTAAATAATATATAGGATGTTCAATTCCATTATCTTCTTGCACTAAAACCATGGCGATGGTTGTATCTGCAGTGGCGAGATACAGGTTAAAGTATTTTTGATAGTCAAGATCATACATTAATGATGCTTTTATCAGGTAATATTTTAAAGCATCAAAGGAAGCTTATGCAACCTGATCCCAATGGAAGGGTACTCCATTTTTCAAAAGACATGTATAACCTTTAGCCAGTTTAGCATAATGTGGAATGAACCTCCTTAGAAAGTTAGCTTTCCCTTGGAGTGTCTGAATTTGAAGAAAATTTTAAGGTGGAGGCATGTCAAGGATTGCCTGAACCTTAAATGCATCGAGTCGAATTCCGTCCTTAGAAACTACGAAACCAAGTAATCAACCAAAACCAACACAAAACACACACTTGTGCGGATTGAGTCGTATCTTGTAGTGTCAGCAACGTAGAAATATGGCTCTCAAATGTTGCAGATGATCAGTCCGCTTTCGCGAATGAGCCGGTAGATCATAGAGATATGGTTGAATGATGTGTTTGATGTCATAGAAGGCATAATTCATTGCCCTCTGAAAAGTTTCCCTTGCGTTCTTCAAACTGAAAGGTAATTTACAACATGCGAATGTGCCCCACGGACATATAAATGTAGTTTTTGGCTGGTCCTGTGGGCGGGTATTGATTTGATTGTATCCAGAAAATCCATCCATGAATGAAAATATTTCGCATCCGGCACATTCATCAATAATCTGATCAATAAAGGGCATAGGATAGTTGTCCTTTGGACACACTTGATTTACATCCCTATAATCAACGCACACTCTAATCATTCCTTGTTTTTCATTACAGGAACAACATTCAATACCCAATTAGTGAGAGGAACAAGGTAAATGAAACCAGCATGCAAAAGTTTTTCAACTTCTGCTTTAATGGCAGCGGCTTTCTTCGGATGAAAAGGTCGAAGCCATTGTCGTACTGGTTTGACATTTGGATACATTTTGATTTCATGTTCAACAATTCTCGAGTCAATGCCTGGAATTTCTTCATATGACCATGCAAAGACATCTCTGAATTCGCGAAAGAGAGTGCAGTAAATCTCTAGTTCTGATGGAGAACAAGATTTGCCAACATGAATATTTTCTACAACATTGGGTTTAGTCGAAATATTAATGGTGAAAGTTTCTTCAATGTTGGATAGATTTCGCTCGGAATCCACTGTATTTATAGTATTTAATAAAAAATCAAAAACTGAAGGATGATAAAGGTCGATTGAATAATCTTCATTGTTATCTTGAAGGTGGGAATGATGGTGGTAATCTTCCCATGACGTCTCTCCTATCATCATTGATTGAATGATTCCTTCATCTATAGAATGTATATGAGACCAAGGATCGGAAGAGGTACCATACTCTAAAGACCTATCTATCCAAACACTCGTTGAGGGTTTGCCGCCCAAGCCCAAAAAATTGATTGCTACAAAGATTTTATGGGGCTCGGTAAGAACAGTTTGTGGTGATCTACACTATCAAAATGGTCAGAGTTCTTCTTCATCTCAAATGATGTAGAAGATATCATATGACAGGTTTCCACTGTGGCCACTTCCGCAAGACCAGATGGAGGTGGGAGGGCAAAAGTACCCATTAAGGAAGGGTCTTTTAGGAGACCTACTCTGACATTTTGAAGCGATTGAGAACTTCCATGGATCAATGGAATGCTTCTAGTAGCTTGTGAACTATTAGGGATAAAGGTTATTTGGTCAACGATTATTAGTCTGCCTTGGAAGGGAAATGCAATTTTTCTAAAATATGTATACACAACGGCATCCATAGCATAAATCCAGGGCCTTCCTAGTAAGATGTTGTAATCAAGGTTTCCATCAATGACCTCGACTTCAATTTCTACTATCTTGCCCCCCAGTTCAATTTGCAAGTTACTTGAAATCCCATATGGAGTGTATGTTCTTCCATCGAATGCTTTTAATGTCGTTGATGATCGTGACAAGGGTGGTGAACCTAGAGTTTTCCAGCAACTCATTGACATACTCTAGATAGATGCCCCCTCATCGATGATTGTTCGATGAACACTTTTATTGAGAGTTTTTACCTGTATAAGGAAAGCGAGCCGGGCTGGTAACTGAGGTGTAAATCCTTTATGATTAAAGGCCACAAGATTGGAATCCGCTGGATCAATCCCACCTATTGCTGATAACAAAGCCTGCTTTTGGGAGGGACAATTTTGCAATACCTCAAGTGTCGACATAGTGGATGGTGATTGAGCCAGATCCTCCACTATATTATAATTCTGAGCAGCTCGAGCACGAGGATTAAATGACGATTTATGTATGGCGCTCTTTGGCGGCTTTATAGTTAATTCAGGAATAATGGGTGGAACAACTTCTGGCGAAATCATTGTCGAACCACTAGGTTGATTTGTAGCCTGGTTGTTTGACGACGATGGATTCCCATAATTTTTATTCCATGTTGATATCAAAGCATCATTTTTCTTTTTCGAGATGGATAACATGATCGATAGCAACCAGATTAGTTTCTGGGTTTGGAAACAAATCAGTCAACACCGTTGAGGTACTTGAAGCCTTTAAAAATTTCACAACCTCAGCTCGATATGGACAATATCTTATATAATGCCCCTCGTTACATATGTAACATGGAAAACGAGGAGGTTTCTTTGGCCCAGCAGGGTTCTCAGAAGATTTTTTCAGGAGTTGAATTCTCTTGTTACTTCTTATTATTTTTTTCCCTTTTTCTTGCCCCCTGGTTGCTTTGGACATTTGCCTTTGTCAGATGACATTACATTAATCTCTGAGGCAAGAGGTTTGTCATTTGCATTCTAACTAGAAACAACAAGTGCTTTGCCAGATGGAGCCTTTGCGGTTTGCATGCTTGAGCCACCGATCACGCCGCCACCATCATGAGAGTCCCTATTCGATTTAGGAGGGGGTGGAACGGAAAATTCTGGTATAGGAGCATCAGGAATTTTGTTGTACAGTGTGCCAGACTGAGTATAGATCAAGTCTAAATATTGGGCATGAGCAATGACTTGCTCTTCAGTGACAAATCCTCCTTTCACCACATCCTCAGTGATAGATCGAAATAAGGACTTAATAAACCACTCAACTAAAAGCTG
Source organism: Pinus taeda (assembly GCA_000404065.3). Taxonomy (NCBI): domain Eukaryota; kingdom Viridiplantae; phylum Streptophyta; class Pinopsida; order Pinales; family Pinaceae; genus Pinus; species Pinus taeda. The sequence goes on along the minus strand of APFE031158335.1, from coordinate 36,829 downwards.
ATCAGGAACATACGTCTTTACCATTCAACGATGACGTCGCCACTCATGAATATGAGGATCAATATTAGATAATAAATCAACAAGGTATTATGGAATTATGGCACAAATTGTGGAACTCCAATGATTGAGAAAATCTAGGAATGTGTTCCCTTCCTTTTAATGTAGATTCCTAGTATTGGGAAACAAATCCACTAATCAAGGGATTTTGGTGGGGAAAGCTTCCTCCTTTCATGGGGAATGATTCCTAATCTTTTTGTATAAGTACCAAATCGAATTTTCCTCTAGGGATAGATTTTTATTAGTATTCTTGTCAAGAGAACTCGTCTTTTTGCAGCTCCATTGTATTTTTTATAGGGATTTAATTGTATTGATGAAAATATTGAAGATTGGTGTCATGTTCAGCTTCTAAATATTTTTCTCCTCCATAGGTCTCTGAGTTTCCTTGGGATTGGCCATTCTAGGTACCTCATATCCCTTTTGTATCATTTTCTTTCATTCTTTTCACTTCTTATTCACATGCATCTCTTGTTTCTGTTTCTTTCTATTTCTGCATTTAATATTAATGATTTCTTGATGTAGGATTGTGTTAAATGGTTGATGTAAGTTTTTTTGGAGGATCAAAAGCATCATTTCATCCTTGGAAAATATTTTGGAGGTCATATTAATCATTGAGCTACATGGATTAGTCTTCTTATTCCCCAAATCTAGATTTCTGGAACTCCTTTGTGGCAAAGAACATTAAATTTCTGCTATTTTTTAGAGCATGCTAACGAGCTTCAATCAAGTTGGTTCCACTTTAATTAGATCAAAAAAACATTTTGTTTAATAAAAATATTTACCCCATTTCATTTTCACTTGATTAAGTTAGGTATTTGATAGATTTAATAGCTCACTAGTTCTCGAATTTCTAATTTTTAGACAAGTAATTTTCTGTTATTTAATAAATATTTCCCATGTATAGATGAATTTGTGGAAAGATACAGACAATAATGTGTGTTTTTTTAGGAGATTCTACATTGCAGAGAGATATCATCTCATTCGCCTCATCTAAGCCTCATCAACCGATGTCGCCAAAATCCACTAAAATCTCAATCTAAATTCTTGTTTTATAAGCAAAAATTGTCATTTCCATTGAGAAAATCTACCCATCTTGAATCCTTTGCTTGATTTTTGGGTAGTTTCCACCACCTCCGTGCCTTATTCTTCCATTATCCACCTTTTCGTAGCTCCATTCCACCTTCTAGACCACTTCCTAAGCTTCCAACCTGTTTTTTGTAATAAAACAGGGGATCATGTAGACATCCTGTAGCATGCTGTTTCAAGCCCGCATTGAGAAAAAACATCATTTAGGCTAGGATTGGGCCTCTAATTAATCTCCAAGCCATCAAAACCATTGTACCCCTCTTCCTCCACACCTGTCTCCCCTGCCAAAGAATAAGGAAAGATTAGCATTTAAATTTATAAAATGAAAACATAAAGAAAAATAGTTCTTTTTATTTCTTAATTAGCACATGCATGCAGCAGTTAATACTCCCTAGATCAGATTCCATGCCCAATTAGTTTAAAGCATCACGTGGGATAAATAGGGTTAAGTTAGGTTTCTTTTACATTTAGTTCATGATCTTAATGCAATTAGAATATGTTTCTTTCCTTGTACTTTATTTCTTGCAATAGGTTAGGGTTTCCATTTCGAGTAGTTCATTTTCTTCAAGGACACATTTTATGCTGCAGATATATTGTCGATACCTCTAAATTTTGTACAAACCCCAGGTTGATAATTAAAGTTGGTAGCCTTGGGAGTTGTAGCATTCTTATTGCAATACCGAGGCTCATCAGTATTCATGAGGAAGATTTCTCTTGGAGTGAGTTTGAGCAGCTATTTAAGAAGAATTACTTGTCAGAAAAGTACTTTGATGACAAGGAAAAATAATTTTATGAAATAAAGATGGATTCCATGACAGACAATGAGTACACTAACAGATTATATGAGTTGTTGAGGTATGCGCCTTATCTTACTAAGGAAAAGGCCAATATCCATAGGTTCACTAGTGGATTACCGGTCGCATTCAAAGATGGGATCGAGTTCGATGAGCCTAGATCATTGGAGGAGGCCATTTGAAATCTAAGACATTGTTATGAACCATTGAAGTGCAGAACTAAGACTAAGTTAGAATGGAGAGGTGATGTAAGGAACAAAGGAAAATGGTATAAAAGTGAGCAAGGCCACAAAGTATAGATAACAGAGAGAATGTTGCACTGCCTAAGAAGTTCAATGCATCAAATAGAGGACATGGACATCAACCTCAGGAGCAGAGTAAGGAACCCGTGTGTTGTTGGACTTGTGGAAAAGGCCACCTTAGGAGAGATTATCTGCAACATCATAGTGTTGACCTCAAATATATATTGCACAGGAGGTGTAGGATGTTGGAGATGTAGGCTAGAGTATTCCCCATATCTATGCAGTCGTGGACAAAAGGAAGTACGAGCATTAGGAATCTATCATTGAGATGGACGATAATATTTGTCATAAAGTTATCTTTATCTTGATTGACCTTAGATTTAATTATAGCTATGTTAGTCCTAACTTGGTGGATAAGTGTGGTTTGAATAAGGAGTTTCATGCAGACTCTTGCTTAGTGCAGTTGCCTACAGGTACAAAGAAGCGAGTTGATCATTAGGTAAGAGATTTTGCTTTTGATTTGAATGGTATGCCTACCACAATACATTTGAATATATTAATGTTGGGTTCATACAATATTTTATTGGGCAAGGGTTGGTTGTATTTACATAGAACCAAGGTTGACTGCTATGACAAAGCTATTGAGTGTGTCGATGAAAATGGAGAACCAAGAGTCTTGCAAGGTTAGAAGAAAGCCACATTAGCTAGGATGGTGACAACTATGCAAGAAGAGTGTCGCTCCAGGAAAGGGTGCAAGCCATTTGCAATACATATTTCTAGTGATAAGGGTAAGGAGGTTGAGGATGCAGATGTGTTCAGTAAGTACCCAATTTTACAGTAGTTCAGGGATGTATTTCCTGAGGACATTACAACGTTTCCACCTCATAAGGAGGTATACTTTTCTATTGAGTTAGTGCTACAGGTTGTGCCAGCATCGAACGGACCTTACAGGATGAGCACACCTAAGATGGTTGAGTTAAAAGTGTAGGTTAAGGAGATGTTGGACAAGGGATACATTAGGCCAGGTGTATCACCTTGGGATGCACCGGTCTTGTTTGTGAGGAACAAAGATGGTATCCTTAGATTATGCATTGATTATATGCATTTGAACAAAGTGACTATCAAGAATAGGTACCCTTTGCCGATGATTGATGAATTGTTCGATTAGTTGAAGCGAGCAACAATGTTCTCGAAGATTGACTTGAGATTTGGATACCATCAAGGATGCATCAAAGAGGACAACATATACAAGACTGCGTTCAGGACCAGGTATGGGAATTATGATTTTTTTGCGGTTCCATTTTTATTAACTAATTCTCCAGCTAAGTTCATGTGTTTTATGAATAGTGCGTTGCGTCCATATTTGGATAAGTTTTTTATTATGCTCATTGATGATAAATTGGTATATTCTAAAAATGAGGAAGAGAATGTTGAGCACTTAGCATCAATGTTGAGGTTGTTGAGAGATCATCAGTTGTATACTAAGCTCAGTAAATGTAGTTTCTTTTAGACCGAGATACACTACTTAGGACATGTTGTCTCCAAGGAGGGAATTGCAGTGGATCCAGAGAAGATAAGGGCCATCATGGAGTGGGTAGCTCCTAAGAGTGTGGATGAGGTGAGATCTTTCATGGGTCTGGCAGACTACTATAGGAGGTTCAATAGGAACTTCTCGCAAATTTGTTATCTCATTACATCATTGCAAAGGAAAGGTAAGAAGTTCGAATGGAATGAGGAGTACGAGGCTAGCTTTGAGCAGCTTAAGCAGTTGTTGACACATGCACCAATACTACAAATTGTAGATCTGAATAAAGAGTTTGTAGTATGTGAAAATTCTTGCAAGAGAGGGCTTGGTGGAGTCCTTATGCACGATGGAGAGGTGGTGTGTTATGAGTCCTAAAACCTAAACGAGCACGAGCAGAACTATCCCACACATGATCTCAAGTTGGCAACGATTATACATGCATTGAATATGTGTAGACACTACCTTCTTGGCAGGCGGTTTGTGTTTATAAGTAACCACATTGGGTTGAGGTATTTGTTTAACCAACCGAATGGAAATTCCAGGCAGGCTAGATGGTTGGACGTGATCAACAAGTTTGACTTCGAGATCGGATACATCAAAGGAAGGGTGAATTGAGTGGAAGATGATATTAACAGGCGAGTATAGGTGAATCACTTGGCAACTATGAGCTCTTATGGGAAATATTTGTAGGATAGGATCTTGTAGGCATGACAACAGGATGTCAGATATATGGAGACTATGGATAGGTTGTAGCAGGATGATAGTACAGGTACAAGTACAGGTCATGGTCCAGGTACAAGTACAGGTGCAGTTATAGGTACATGTAGTGGTACAGGTATAGGTGGCAGTGCAAGTACAGGCATGGCTATAGGGGTAGGTGCACAGGACTTGGTTTATTATCTTACGATAGATGGATTGGTCAAGTTTCAAGATAGATATGTGTCATATAGAAGCGATCTCAAGAAGGTGATCTTGCGGGAGTTTCATGCGAAACCATATTCAGGTCATACAGGTTATCATAAGACACCCATGGAGGTGAAGAGATATTACTATTGGTCAACTCTGAAGAGGAATGTAGTAGAGTTTGTAGATGTATGTTTTGATTGTTAGCGAGTGAAGGTAGAGTGAAAACATCCAAGTGGACTACTACAACCGATCGTTATCCCGTAGTGGAAATGAGAGGTCATTTCCATGGATTTCATCACAGGGTTGCCAAAGACAGTGGAGCAACATGATTCCATCATGGTCATTATGGACAGGTTAAAAAAAGTTGCACACTTCATTCTAGTGAAGTCTACATTCTCATCTAGTGATGTGGCACACATATTTCTTAGAGATGTGGTTAGACTACATGGTGTTCCAAAGAAGATTGTGTCATACAGGGATGTGAAGTTCACTTCCAAGTTTTGGGAGTTATTTGGAGGTTTCGGCACATATTTGGCTTTCAACACATCTTATTATCTGCAGACGGATGGACAAACAAAGTCAATCAACATGATTTTAGAGGACATGGTGAGGATGAATGTGGACCATCAATAGCGAAAGTTGGAAGAGTATCTCCATTTGGTCAAGTTTGCATACAACAACAATTATCAAGAGTCATTGAGGATGAGTCATTTTGAGGCATTTAATGTGCAAAGTTCTAACACTCCCATCAATTTCAGTGATTCGGTTAGCAGGATATTGATTGGACCAGATCTGTTGGCAAACATGGAACAGGAGATGTTGATGATCATGAAGAACCTTAAGGAAGCACAGGATAACAAAAGAGCTATGCTGATAGGAATAGGTTGTTCACAGAGTTCCAAGTTGGGGAATAGGTGTACTTGTGCATCAAACCGAAGAAGAGATCCTTACAAATTGTATCATGTGCCAAGCTGGCACCACGATTTTGTGGACCCTTCAGTATCACTGAGGATTAACTAGTAGCTTATCGAATTGCACTACCTTCGAGTGAAATTCCATGATGTTTTCTATGTCTCATTTCTTAAGAAGTATGTTAAATATGTTGATCATGTGATTGACTGGTCTGTATTACAGGTGGAACCAGATGAAGAATTTCAACCAAAGCCTCAGTGTATATTGTAGAAAAAGGTGTTCATGCTTCGGAACTAGGCAATAGAGCAATTTAAAGTGAAATGGAAGCACTTTGGGCCCGATGAAGATACATGGGAGATGGTTGATTAGATGCAGGATATGTATACTTCCTTTTTTTCGGTTGAGGCAAAACAGCTTGATATGGTGGTTTGGTATTTGCTTATGATGACTTGGTATATGTTTCTTGGTGATTTAGTATTTTATTTATGTTGGTCTAGTATATTCTTTATGGCGATCGATCTATGCTTTATGATGGTTGATATATGTTATATGATGTTTTTGATATATGCCTATATATGATGTTGGTATATGTTTGATATATGTTTTGGTATATGATTTGGAATATGTGTTTGGTATAAATAATTTTGATGATGTTTCTATATTTACACCCATGTATGGATGTAAACACCATAATGAGATGTGTTATAAAGCTCCACTATGCAGTACGGGTGTTATATTATTATCCTATCATGTGGTTATGTTATCATGATTTTATAATGTCATATGAGTTTGTCTTGAGTAGGACTTTCATTGTAAATATCGTAACGAGTTGTGTTATAAAGCTCCACTATGTAGTATGTTGTCCTGGTGTCATGATGTTATGTCTTGAATAGATCTTTTATTGTAAACATTGCATCAAGTTGTTTTATAAAGCTCCATAAGAAGTATGTCTTCTTTTAGCCGGTTGCTAACGTATAGGTGTGATTGAACACCGAGGACAGTGTCCCCCATGGGGTAGGGTTCTATAACAGCCCTATGAAAATTCCATGTAATAAATGTAAAAAACAATAACCATGGATGAATGAGACACTCATTCCAAGCTAAATGTTGGGCAAGACATCCTAGGGGTGTTCATTTGGTTGTTTATGGCTAAGGAAATTGGAAAAGGAAAAGGCTAAGGCATTAAAATAACATTTGGCACAATTTTTTTATGAAAATAATGGAAATTAGGAGAAAAAGGAGGTGAAAGGTCACACGTTGCATGTGAGGAGGAAATGAAGGGAAATAATGGAAAATGCATAAAATAGAGGCCTCATTCATAAAAAGGCTTACAAGGATCAGTTGGTAATATTTTGTCGGTTCAGTGTTGGAGGTTTCTCATTTTCTCTCTCTCTCTCAGACACTTCGATAGTTAGATTTTTCTTGGAGCACTCTTGGAGGGTGTGGCAGACTCGGATTCTTGGAGGAAGAAGGCAAATGAAGAGCCGGTAAGTGTAAGAAGGCATGAGCATCAGTAGCTACATCAGATTTTCTTGTAGGTACCGAGTTGCATGTATGATTTCTTCACTAGTTTGGACATGCATGTCATATGCATGTGAATTCTTTGTCATGATCTGTCATTAGCATGTAGGATTACCTATATTGAAAAAAGTGGATTTCCTAGACTTACCATTTCCTGGATTGCCATGGTGATTCTAGGTTTATTTTCATTATTTTGTTTTGGTTGGTTCTAATGTTTCCTTAGCTTGGGTTGATTTATTAGTTCCTAGAGCCTTGGTTGGACAAACTATCTTGAGCCCTGTAACAACTTGGGTTTAGTTACTAGTCATGGAGCCTTGGCTGGGCAAACACTCTGGAGCCCCACGACAGTTGTCGGTTGAGTTACTAGTCCTGGAGCCTTGGTTGGAACAAATGCTCTAGAACCCTAGATAGCTAGGCTGGAGACCAATATGGTGATTCTTTTGGTGATGTCTTACCGTGAGGTGGAATCACTATTTGATGGGTTTAGGTGGATGGCCACTGGAAGCCCTGGATGGGTTTTGATTGATGTGTTCTATGACATCCCACATTCATGCTTGGAATATGGAACGGGGGTGAATAGCTGAAGAGAGATTTGGCTCATCCATTCTACTGCCGGGTCGAACGTGGTAGTCCCATCTCTTGTTGTTTCATTGCATTCATTAATGCGAAATCCATTCCCTTGATTTTCATGTGTAAAGGTACTGATGTATTTATGGATTTGATGGCTACTATGTTTATTGTATTTGTGTTCCTATTATTTTGGTTATATGGACATTTTATGACAACAACTATGTATGGCTCTCAACATGTTTTTACTTGTATGTGAATGGATAATGTGTCTATGACCTAATAGATGATAAGGCAACAAATGGCATAAGGGAACAATGGTTCATAGCGATTCTTAGATAAGTATGAGATCCCTACATTTAACTCTGTTATTTACACCTTTAGATTAGATGTGAATGATATGTTTGAGGAAATATCTGTCATGGCTAGTAGGGATCCAGTTAAGGTCTTGAACAAGCAATTGATTTAATGCTTTCATTTCCATGTTAATTTATTGATATGAAGAGATGGTTCAATTTTGGGCCTCAAAAAGTGGCTCGAATCCCAAAGTCACTGACACAACACTGATAATATGGGTCTCAGGTTGCTAGTAGGCAAGCCTATAGGTGTGACTTTGGGTTTCTGATCGCCCTCATTCCTATAGTATGGGAGTGACTCAGCCTTAAATCGTCCAAAAGCTCAGTGGGACCCCAAGGCAAGTTGTCTAAACTATTCGATTAGTTCATGAGGGTCTTGTAGCTAATGATTGATGTTTGTATGGTGTGTTTTCGTCGGTTTTACTTCCTTAAGGAGAATTAGGAGGTCGAATCATATCATAGTGGCCTCTTGTTGCACATTTACCCTGGCTGATTGGTTGTTTGAGTAGACATGGGAGGATGATGTTATACATTTTAAAAGATTTAGCTCAATAGCCTTCAATAACCTTAGCTTTCCCATTGGCGATATGCCTAACTCAAAATTCAATGTCTTCCAAAGAAAATATATCATGTTCTATAGAAGAATTCAAAATGGTGTCCCAAGGGACTCATAAAGGTTTTTAAGATAGATATTTCAATACTTTAAGGATATCCAGTTATTTTCTTCAGTTTTACAAATTAGAATTTTCCCCAAAACTTTTTGGGACCAACTTTAAAAAGGGCTAGCAGGTACTATATTGAAGAGAAGGTGCTAGATGTTTACAAAGATATATATCCATATTGGAAAAAGATGCTTGATCTTAGAATTCTTTTATTACAAATATTAAATGCATATGAGAGATTTAATAAAAAAGAATATGCTTCATTATCACCATTTAATAAAAAGTTGTAATTAAATATATTAAATTACTTACTTTTTGTAAATGAGAATTTGTGAAATTTAATCACATAGCTGACTTCAATTTTAGCATTTAAATTTATGCTGATTTATAAATTGATTAAAATGTTAAATTGTTTTAGATTTTTTTTTTTTTAAATTCAACGGCATTTAATAGAGTTTCCCTATTTTTTTATTAAATTTAAGATAAAGTCAACTAAAAATCTACCCAAGCAAAACAAAAAAATCAACTTGCTCAAGTACAACTTAAGGTTTGGAGGTGGTTTGGAGGTTTGGGTTTGACATAAGTGTTTGGCCTTTTTAATTTTGTTTAAAGAAACATAAATCTTTCAATTTGGCAAGATGTTTGAGTTTAATATTTTCTTTTTAGTTTTGTTACATTTCTTAACAAATGTTGAGTTTGTGTTTTTTTTTTCAGTTTTTTTTTAAAATTAGCAATTTAAATTAAAATATTATTTTTTTTTAATTCAAATATTTCAAATATTATACAAAATAATTTTTTAATCAGATGTTTTATAAATTTAATTTAATATAAAAATAACCATAATTGATATTCATTAATTTATATAATAATATATACAGGAAATAACAAATTAATTCACCTATTTCCAGTACCCTACAAATTTTCAAAATTCTTAAAAGCTTGATATTTGGTTTTTAATATTTACTGTCATGCTCTTTTTACCTCTACCAACTTGTGTATCGTTATTTTAACATGCTATAAAAAGTATGGATTGCTTGCAGAAGTTTTGAAGATTTTATATCTATTCTTTTTCAATATATTTTTAAACGATAATTTTCAAAAATAAAGTATTAAAAAATGATAATGAATCTGGTTGGAAATTTGATGGTAAGTAATTTGGAGATGGAGATGTTAATGTTTATGGGAGGAGACCAACCGAAATCATTTTTTATAGTTTGTATTCATCGTATTAATACATATTGTGGCTCTATCTTTTTCCGGTGTATCATTCTTAACAATTTATTTAAAAAACAAAAAAAAGCATCATCAAAACATAAAACAAATTACACACAATGTTGCTCAATGTAACAAAATTTTAATCCCACGTATAAACTTCAAGATTTATTCAAAATTCTAGACTAATGGGAAATACATGGAGGTTTCTTTTTGTGTTTTGGATTGAGAGAGCATTTTAGTTATTTTTTATGCTTTTGATTTACATATGTGCAAGTGTATAGATTTATATTTTTGGTAATGGGTTTAATTTTTTTTAGTTTTAAGATTTTATTTTGTTTATTTTAGTAGAGAATTGAATGATTATGTTAAAATATTTAATATTTTGTTAAGTGTTGTAGTTCAATATATTATTTTAATTAAGATCGGGAATTGAAACTATGATTTCACATCAAGGAGTGCTTTAATGAAGTAATTGATCACTATATATGCAAGACCTTATGATATAGAGGGTATTAGGTAGATGGTGATTAAGGCACTTTTAAGTTCAATACTCCTCGGGTTCAATTCCCCACCTCAATCTAAGTAATATATTAGACGTGATGAAGATATAGTCCTCCAAATTTAGGGGAAAAAAAATAAAATTAAAATTTTGAAATATTTTATAATTCTAATTGTTATTAAAATTATTGCATAAATATTCTCTAAAAATCAAATCTCCACCATCTATTTACTAATTACTAATAATTAAATCAAAATTCTAAAATCTTTATTTTAAAATAAACAAAATTTAATTTTACACCTAAAAACTAAAATCCCTCTTAAAATTTTTATTATAATTAAATCATATATCTTCTACAAACCCCTCTATCTATCTATTTATTTATTTATTTATATATATATATATATATAATTCAACAAAATAAGTAAATAGAAGTTATATAAATACACGCTTAGGCAACACATAATACGTGATTTTTCTAAACGCAATTATACTAGAATCTCTCTCGGGAATACATAGCTTTTTAGATACAACGAAACCAAAATGTCATTTAAAAACATGGCCTATTTAAAATATATATAGATCTAATTTCTTATCTCCTTCGGATAACATTAAAATAACAAATCGATTAAGTCATTTCAAAAGTTTAGATATAATTTATCTGAATAATCTTGAACCAAAATCTCGCATGAAAAATGACATATTAAAAAATACATAAGATGTGATTTCTCATTTTTTCATATATAATATTAAAAATGTATAATTAAAGTTAAGTTATTAAATAAAATATATTTAAATAAAATAATGACGGATTTATATGCGTCAATTTGGACTCAGAAAATGTTGACTAAGAATAAGTTATATCGGATTACTAAGTCAAATCTATTTAATAATTTGTTTCTCCAATATATAATTTATATCAGATTACTAAGTCTATATATATATATATATATATCACTGGAAGTGAAGGGTAGGAGGGGTAGTTAATTTCTATAAAATATGATTTGAATGAGCTAATAGTAGGGGTAGTTAATTTCTATAGAATACAATATGAATTAGCTAACTAATTTAAATCTCACTGAAAGTGAAGGGTAGTAGGAAACCCCTTGGAAATAGACAAAGACCCAAGTACCTAGGTCTTTCCTCAACAACAATTGGCTCAACTATGCCTTGTGCATGTTTGCCTAACCCTTTACCTTCATAGCCCATCTTCATCAATAATTTGGATCCTATTATTGTGGCGTGCCTTTAAAAAGCACCAAAACATTCATTTTGAGAGGAAATTGAAGATAAACTTGAATTGCATACATCATTTTCATGCACATACTTGGCTAAGGTTTCCTTGGCATCAGGGAGTTGAATCTCCATCTCATGCATCTTTTCAAGAAGCTCTTGCTTCTCCTCCTTCATGGTCATCAACTCCTCTTGAAGTATAGTCTTATCCTTCCTATCTTCATACAGCTCTTGCACCATATCTCTCATGACGATAAGCTCTTGCAACATCTCTTCATCAAATATTCTTGCTAAGGAAGATGGATTAGAAACAACACTTGTTGAAGCTGTCAGCACACTTGTAATGCATCAAAAAGCTTCACAAAACTTCAAAAAGTTTCTCAACAAAGAAGCATCTCCCTTCTTCAGATTACATGCATAAAGTTGCACACAATTAAATTGTCCTTGCACAAATACAAAACCAATAGCTAATTTTATAGCTAACCTTGGCAAACCATCTCATGGTTAAAATGAGCTAACAGTGCTTTGATACCAACTTTATCTTAATGTTGCACAAAATTTTTAATTCTATACAAGCTCCCTCATCAATATTAAGAAAATGTGCTTAGAATTGTCTCATTTTAATCAAAATGTTGGGAATTATGTGTCAAGTGTTGAGTGTATTTCATGAGAAAATTATGTGGTTAATTAGCTGTTTAAAACACATATGCAGCAAGTAAATTGTAGAGAAATAAAACACAACAAACTCATAACAAAAATCTGATAAAGGAGTTCACCCCTCCTGAGCTACATCTCCATGGACCTACTTCAATGGCTATGCCCTCTTTGTATTTATGGTCAATTCTCTGATTACATGCACCTGCAGTGCTCCAATGGCTTTGTAATCTACTTCATTGGATTTAGAAGACCCAAAACCCCCAAAAATAACTTTCCAAGCTCTATAATTGGACTTCAGCTAATCTAGGCTTGACCTCCTCTCCTAGTGGCCCTAGGATTCCTTTAACTTAAACATAGAAAAATCATGTAGATAAGTGTGTTTCTGCCTCTGCAACCTATTCCATTATATTCAGAGCATCCAAATAACAAGGGAATGACTCTTTCCGAGCCAAAGTTATGGCCTCTTTAGTTTTCCCTAGGAAAATGCCACCAAAACTAGAGAAACTTCAGTTAACTCCACCAAATTGGGAGTTAATGATGAATTTATCGGTCGTGCCAAAAGATATACCAAGTTAAAGCCATCATTAATTAAAGATAAGAATGTGTTAATTAAGGGTTGATCCCACTTAGCACATTCATGGCCCGTGGTTAGCATAAGTGCTAATTAGTGGATAAACATTTTTAATTACCACTAAACTCCATTTAATCCACGCAGTTAACAATTAAATGACAGCAGTTAAGGGTTTTGGTCACATGCAGGGTGAATGCTAGTGGTTACATCCCCCAAACCATTGTGGTTTAAACTTTAAATGGAAGGTGCAACCATAGTTTATTAAGACATAAGGTGGTAGTATAATGGTGGAGTGTTGATCTTGTGCGAGCAAGGTCATGGGTTCAACTCCAACGACTTGCTTGCTCTCTGTGCCCATTCTGGAAGGCCTTTGGGGAGGGACATGTGGTGGCCTACGAGTTTGCCGCGTGTCACCTTCTCATTGGTCCTTCCTTGTCCAATGAAAAATGCCAACTCACCAAATTGTCAACCAATCAGAAAGCGCCACCTAGCGTGACCTCACTAGGCATTGAACAAACTTTGACCTACACAGTCACCTGCCACGTCAGTATTATGGACTCCTAACTATGCAGTGACAGTACTTCTTTTTTGCAAAATTCATCTGTTTAGCAAAGCAAATAAAAGTCCATATTTTACTCATATTAACTTCATTTTGAGTGAAACAAGTTGCATGGGGATCATATCGCTGAGACGAACCTAGTCGTTCAGGTTTTGATCGATTCCGAGCACTTTGATATTTGAGAAAAAATTTCCCCTAATCCAGATTTCAATCAATATCATCCTTACATGAGGAGTGATAGGGGTATTTTCAAGATGAATTTAAGAAAGCAAAGCCACCTACTTTTGATGGGGAAATGAAGAAACCACAGGATGCAGAGGCATGGTTGCTTGGCATGAGGAAGTTCTTCAGGTTGCATGAATCCTCAGATAACATGAAAGCTAGAGTAGTTTCCTTTACTCTCAAAGGAAAACTGGACATTTGGTGGGAATATGTGAAGAATGTCGAGTGTATTTGATGGAGCTCTAAATTAGGCATAAATTAATGACCATGCCTCTGAATTAAACATAAATTAAGGACCATCTGACTATCCTTCAACACATTAAACCTCTCTTTTTGCATTAGATAATGTATTTCTAACTTTAATATATTCATTAGGAAGGTTTATGAATAATTGCATATTTGTGCATAGTATTATTTATTTTTGTGGAATATTATGAGAATATTAAGCAAATTATGAAGATTTAGAGGAGGAGATAATTTAGGGACTTTCTCCCTACTACAGGAGGATCAATATTAAATAATAATTCAACAAGGTATTATGGAATTATGGCACAGACTGTGGAACTCCAATGATTGAAAAAATCTAGGAATGTGTTCCCTTCCATTTAATGCAAATTCCTAGTATTGGGAAACAAATCCACTAATCAAGAGATTTTGGTGGGGAAAGCTTCCTCCTTTCATGGGGAATGATTCCTAATCTTTTTGTATAAGTACCAAGTCGAATTTTCTTCCAGGGATAGATCTTTATTAGTCTTGTTGTGGATAAAACTTGTCTTTTTGCAGCTCCATTGTATTTTTTTGCAGAGATGTAATTGTATTGATGAAATTATTGAAGACTGGTGCCATGTTCAACTTCTAAATATTTTTTTCCTCCATAGGTCTCTAAGTTTCTTTGGGCTTTGGCATTCTAGGTACCTCATAGCCCTTTTGTATCATTTTCTTTCATTCTTTTCACTTCTTATTCACATGCATCTCTTGTTTTTGTTTCTTTCTATTTTTGCATCTAGTATTAATGATTTCTTGTTGTAGGATTGGGTTAAATGGTTGATGTAAGTTTTTTTGCAGGATCAAGAAAATAATTTCATCCTTGGAAAATATTTGTAAGGTCATATTAATCATTGAGCTACATGGATTAGTCTTCTTATTCCCCAAATCTAGATTTTTTGAACTCCTTTGTAGCAAAGAACAATAAATTTCAGAGATTTTTTAGAGCATGCTAACGAGCTTCTATCAATTTGGTTCCACTTGCATCACATTAGAAAAACCTTCTATTTAATAACAAGATATACCCCTTTTCATTTGCACTTTATTAGTGTAGGCATTTGATAGATTTACCAACTCACTAGTTCTCGAATTTTTTATCTTTAGACTAGTAATTTTCCATTATTTAATAAATATTTCCCATGTATAGACGAATTTGTGGATAGATGC
This sequence comes from Pinus taeda, assembly GCA_000404065.3. Lineage (NCBI taxonomy): Eukaryota > Viridiplantae > Streptophyta > Pinopsida > Pinales > Pinaceae > Pinus > Pinus taeda. Next base: position 21,814 of record APFE031158335.1, on the reverse strand, counting down.
AGACAAAAATGTGTGTTGTTGCAGGAGCTTCTACATTGTAGGAATACCTCATCTCATTCACCTCATCCAAGCCTCATCCACCCATGTCGCCAAAATCTACTAAAATATCAATCTGAATTCTTATTTTATAAGCAAAAACTGCCATTTCCATTGAGCAAGTCTACCCATATTAAAGCGCTTGCTTGAATTCTAGGTAGTGTCCACCACCTCCATGCCTTATTATTCCATTATCCACCTTTCCCAAGCTCCATTCCACCTTATAGACTAATTCCTAATCTTTCAACCTATTTTTTGTAATAAAATAGGGGATCCTTTAGACATCCTGTAGGAAGTAGTACATTCTGTAGACATCCTCTAGCAGCATGTTTTGAGCCCAAATTGAGAAAAATCATTATTTAAGCTAGGATTAGGCCTCTACTTTACTTACAAACCATCAAAACCATTGTACCTCTATTCCTCCACACTTGTCTCCCCTGCAAAATAATAAGGAAAGATTAGCATTTCCATTTATAAAATGAAAAGATAAAGAAAAAAAATTCCTTTTATTTCTTAATTAGCACATGCATGAAGCAGTTAATACTCCCTAGATCAGATTCCATGCTTAGTTAGTTTAAATCATCACATGTGATAAATAGTTTTAAGTTAGGTTTCTTTTACATTTAGTTCATGATATTTATTCAATTAGAATATGTTTCTTTCCTTGTACTTTATTTCTCGCAATAGGTTAGGGTTTCCATTTGGAGAAATTCATTTTTTGCAATTAGTTTAGGATTTGATTTTAGTACATGCACGCCATTACATCATTACATCAAAGGAAGGACACATTGTATGTTGCACATATAGTGCTGGCAGCTCTTAAGTTTTTACGAACCCTGAGTTGATAATTAAAGTCGGTAGCCTTGGGAGTTGCAACATTCTTGTTGCAATACTGAGGCTCATCACTTTTTGGAGCCATTGTTGGGGAGGTGTCAATGTATGCATTTTTTTCTTCCCTCGTTGATTCATTTCTTTTTACTTTTTGAAAAAACAAAAAAATATTTGCATTAGGCATATTTCATTTCAAAAATAGAAAAGTTCCTTTCATTAGTTTTCTCATGCAATCATAGAAACAAAAAATCTCCAACACCAACCCAAACCCCC